>LPNX010360825.1:246911-285599 GCA_001517045.1 Pseudotsuga menziesii | reverse complement strand
CATACAAGAAAGAGACAATGTAAGAGGTAAATATCAAAACATCAATATTAAAATAAGCTGCATGAAGGTAATGTAGCTCAAATAATCAATGTTACAACAAAAAACTACAATGTAGAATCTATTTTTACCTAAAACACGATCTCAAATTCACATATAGTGATCACTAGCAAGGGTACATGGAACATCTGGACAAAAATAAGACTCAAGAGTCCTTAATGTGTATTATATCATATACAATCTTAGGTGAAATCCAATTTCTAATTCACATTTTGGCCCTGGTCCTCATTTTTGACATTTTTGACATTCTAGCTCTGGTCCTCATTTTCCACATCAAGTTTATTAGAGATATTTGTTATATTGTTTTCTCCCCTTCTTTCACGATCTGATCGCCAAAGAGCTAATGTTCTTCCATATGGAAAATTTTCAACCTCATACTTGGTTACATATAATCTTAATCATGCATCCACATTTTTATCAAGCTTGTTCCTCAATTTTTACTTCAAGAATGTCAATGCACTAAACATTCTCTCATCCTCCACTGATCCCAAAATCATGGTTTGACATAAATCTGCTAATTTGAAATATTCTGACATTCTTTCCCGTAGCAGTTCGCTACCACTGAGCTTAGTCCATAATCTTGTAATTGCACCATATTCTTTACTATCGGATGGAGAAAATTGGTCCCACATTGTTTTACCAAATCATTGAGATTGATCTGCCATTTTTTCTTTATCTAAAATACCTTGAATATGTTCTCCTTGTATCTCAGCCTCTCAACAAAAATGGCTCTGCAAAATATTGATTTTCTTTATAAAGACAGATTCTAAATTTTTTGCATTTTGACTATGGTCCCAATATTGAGGGTATACGATAGACATGGCCTCCAACACTTCATCTCAAGGAAACCATTCTCTTATCTCCAATGATAGTGATTTTGCAATTTCTTTCAAGTTGTCTCTCACTAAAATTACAACATCGTGAAATCGTTCTCTTGAGATGGAGCACTATTTGGTGGATCTTCCTATCTTTTCATTATAATAAAAGGGAACCATATGCCCATGAACTAACATACATAGCATCCCTTTTTCATCAAACTTAACAAAAAAATCATCATTTTCTATATAGATTATCTTCCACCAATTTGTAAATGCTAAATCTGTAAAAGAATCTTCCATAATATACAAATTATCCAATGCAAGACATGTTAATTTTCTTGCTCTTGTGTATTCAACAATATACATCGTGCGACTCTAAGCCAACTTCACAAGGTTATTCATTTCATGAAGCATAGGAAGAATTCCAGCCAATGTTAATAATGTCTCTATATTAGTTAGTAGAAATAGAAGAGTCTAAGCTTTTTCTACACTTGAGCAATGTTCATACATCACCCCTACCAAGGATGCATATTCATTGAATAGTCTTTCATCTGGTCCCTTCAATGATATCCATCTTGTATCAACATCTTTTAATAGTTTTTTTCCATTTGTAACACCATCAAAAAAAAAATTAAACTCTAAAAATCATTTGGGACTCCGATAAAAGTATGCATGAACCTCACGTACAAGATATTCTACCTTTGAAACCAATGAAAAGTTGCTCACTATTTTAAATGCAAGATTCATCCTGTGAGCCATACAATGAATACTGAGCATATACGGTTAAGCCAAGAGTTTCATTCTAGCACAAAGGCCATTCCTTTGTCCTTGCATTACTGATGCTCCATCTGCTCCAACACATACTAACTTTTTTGCAATCATGGAATGATCCATACCACCAATTTCCTTCAAACTATCAATAACAAGTTCGTAAATATTTTCTGCTGTAGAAATTTTGGTCATTTTATGAATTCCAAGTAGATAGGAATGCCTGATATGGTCATTGACCATATAAATGCTCATGCAAATCCATGAAGTATTATTAATAGCCGTAACTTCATCCAAAGATAGTGACACAAATGTAGCATTTGCAATCTTCTCTTTCATATCATCCTTTTCTACTTGAGCTAGATATTTTCCCCATTCCCAACCACTCGATAAAGACCAATGAGAAGATGGAAAATTTGGCACTTGAATAAAAGATAGATATTTCATCATTTTTGGATAATCTATCATAGGATGACCATTGGATAGGAGGTGAAATGCAGTGCTTAATTGTATTGTCTTTGATAACAAATGTGTTCCCATCATCTTTCCAAATTGAGATTTGATGGTTCCTCCACTTTCCTTGAGTTTTTTTCTTATTTAGTAAGAATTAATTATATTCCACTTCAAATTGGAGATGTCGACATCCGCTAACAGATTTCCATCTGGCAGTAGATTTATTCTCATCATTTGTAGTTTTCTTATCATACACCTTCCCAACATGCTTCTCAATTGTGTCTAACTTCATCTGTAATTTCACTACCTTGCCAAGTTTCCAACCACATGAAATGCATTTAACTTCTTGTGAGGTCTCATTCTCATTTGCTGGAGTTATTGGTTCAATACATGGGTATCTTGAGACCCAATCAACTTTGAATTTTCTCCCTGCGTCCCACTGGCCCTTTTTCCTTTTTCGTGAATGCACTATGTCACCTTGCAATGAAAAATATTCAACATTTGAACCACCAATTTCATATGGAAATGCATTCGTCTCACTTTGATCATTAGAGGAATGTATTCTACCATCCATTGTCTGGGTTGCAGATGCATTCTCAGAAGTGTTGACATCTCTCTCACCGATACTTTGCTCTTGAAGCATGAATAGGATGTGGATTATTGGACTGAGGATTTTGAAAATATGATATTATATCCTTTTGTTTTGATGTTTTATTTTTGTTTCCACAATCCATGTTTGACATCTTACTTAATATTCCAAAATTGAAATTCCAAATCAATATAGAAACCAGAAGTGAAGCCTACATGAGAAAAATGATATAAAATTAATACAATGGCACATTATCAATTTATATTGACCTGAATTACAATGAGTGTTTACATTGCCTCTTTCAATGAATTTTAATTGACTCTTTCATTGACTCTTTCATTGACTCTTTCAATGACTTTTAATTGAATCTTTCATCGAAGGAGGTATAACACTAATACAACTGGAGGGTGTCAATGAAACATAATTGCACTGACTAGATTTAGGGCAAGTGGGGACTCCACTTGTTATCTTTTCCCTTAATGGTCCAGCGGACATGTGGGGACCTGAATCTTGAAAAACCAATAAACTAATAGAATCATAGATTATGATCCACATTATTCTTTTGGCAAAGAATCCACAGAATTCAAACAAGCATGACATACATCATGTCGTAGAATCCCAACATTCATGACATACACATATGTAGACTTTGTTCTATGTAACATAAAGGATCATTGCCTTATATGATGACAAATGTATCCAATGCTGTGTACTGAATAGGTATATAATGCCCCATTTTTAACACAATTTCTATAATTTCTTATTCACCAACTTGAAATAACAAGCATTGACATCACATCAACGAAGAAATGAATAATATATCAATGAATTCTAAGCCCAAGTTGTACAACTTGCAAATGATCCTTTGTATATTTATCCAAAATGCCTAGCTTTTCAAAGATCCACTAAACGAATCTATGTATTTAGCATAACCTATCTTTTTTAAAAGGAAACTAAGATGCTCTATCTTCATCAAAACACATTAGACACAACACGTATCCTTAATATTTTCTTTGTTATACAAAGTTAACAATGTATAGAAATTAGAGTAACAATGTCGAGCATAATATCAATCACTACACTTAACATAGATTCTATGCGTATAATCCCTTCATCATCTGCGCACACAATTATCATGTTTATAGATTCCCATTGATTATCTGGATTTCAATTGCCAAACTCAAATTCAATTCCATGTAAGATAAAGATTTACAGAGATGAATTACGCTTCTATCAGATTAAAATAAGCTAATAGATTCTATTTTCACTGTTATTCAACTCAAATACTTCATATAGAAAATCACTCTGTTTCTTATTTAATTTTCTGAACCTGTCATACAATGTAGAGATTGAACCTATCATATTTACTTTAATATCTGGGTATGAATAACAGCAACAAGCAGCCTTAAATCCCTAATTCTTGGCGCTTTCTAGGCATGAAAACATTGAAAAGAGACCTGCAGAAATTTTTGGAATCATTCATGAGTTAAACACTCATCATCTTGGGTTCTGAGTTTAATTCTACCATCAAAAATTCCCTAGTACTCAAATATTGGCAGTTTTGAGCACAAATAGTGGCCAAAAGTCATATTGCAGCCACTGAAAAGCAATGACCAGAAGGTTGTAGCAAATTCTAGGTTGAGATTGAAAGTAGAATTACCATCAAAACCCAACTCCAGTCTCTAAGCATAAACACCAAAATCATCTAAACTTTAAGTCTGGCTAGTTCTGAGTTTTATGGTACAAGAGTCCCCCCTACAATGATAAATGAAATTAAAAACAAGTACACATTTTAATAAGTAATCTACACATTTCTATTAATTTGTGTAAAAGGGAATAACTAACAATTTTTTAAAACATCACAAGAATAATGATTTAGAAAATAACAAAACACACTTCTAATGAAAGGAATAATGATTTAGAAAAGAAGAAAACACACTTTCCAGTCCTTACCATATTTGTTTCCTCATATATCAATTTCCTGCCAATTAGTGTGTGATGGTCCTTGAAGATAGGCTGTCTAACTATTAGTTACTCTGCCTTATAAATCATGAAATGAAAAACTATGCAAATTGTTGAATCACAGAGCATCCTCACATGAGTGATACACATGCTAGACATGGCCACAAAGCTCCTTCTATAGTTCTCCATCTAATCACATACTCAATATCCTAATAATTATACAAGTGTGTTGCAAAATTCTTGTCATGTTCAAATTCTTAACCAAATGCCATTTTATACCCTATGCAATCACTTCAACACTTTAATTTATGCTGTAATTTTTGCTTGCTGTAACAGCAAAATGATTCCAGTTACTTGCCATAAAAAACTAACCACGGGATTTATTGATTGTCAACATCAATTTATGATGCAAGGAGTACCTGAATTGGTGGATGATGAAATACAGTCGGGGAATTCATACAAAGAACATGTAAACAAGATCCTGTGATCTGTTGATGTAATTAACTGGGAGGTCAGCCAATGGAAATTGATTCTTATGCACCTTCTATCCTAGTTGCAAAGTTCAAACCTAGTACCAAACAATAGGCATCCCCAGGGTGACAGGCTAGGAAATTTTGCCTATGGTTTCCTCTTGTTACCCCCCCTATTTTCATAGGCTGTTCTCTATATCAGTTAGTGGGAATATGTGCCACCATGCCATCTTATGACCCTTCAATGTGATGAAGGGTTCACATCTAATCATTAAAAGGCTTCCCTAAGCAACGTTAGTCTTCCTCCTTCCAGTATAAAGTAGCCTCAACATGTGTGCAAAGAGAGGGTGCCATGGAATTTCTAAATGCCCCTAAATGGGTAGAAGGGTTCCAAGTCACTCCAACCTATGGGAAAATTATCCTAAATAGAGCTCAAGAACACAAAATCTCATCCTAAATATAGAAAAATAGAGCTCAAGAACACAAAAGCTCATCCTAAATACAATAGAAACATAACCCATACCTTAGAGAAAGATAAAGAGTGCCAAGAATTGTGATAATTGAAAGATAGAATAACATCCAATGATAACCTCTTAGTTGATGTTTTGGGGGCTTTAGTAGCTGAAAATTTGACACGTTTTCCTCATGGGAAGCCTCATAGCTGAGTATGGAGGTGGAATTATATAGCAGAACAACCTAAATTTGGAAGGAAATCAAACGCCTCATATCCAAGTATGGAGGTGGCATTCTATAGTAGAACAAACTAAATTTGGGAGGAAATCAAAGTCCCCATAGTCAACTGCATTGGAACATTTTTTTATTAAAGAAAAAGAAAATAAGTTTATTTCCCTTTTCCTTATTCTAAAATTTGTTCTGTATGAGGAATAATTTCAATCTAGGATCTCTGGAATGTGTGGATTATGTTCAAGGCAAATGAGTAGAAATCTTATTCATAGAAAATTGAACATACATTGATGTACTTTTCTTTCTAGTTGTAATAGAAATTTGACTAGATGGTATTTGTAATGGATTATATTTGGAAACATTATTATGCATTATTATTGTTGGCCTTGCTAATCATCTTCACATTATGTTATGATTAGAAATGCGAACAACCTACAAAATGGTGAACTAGATTTCAACAAATTTTGTTGACATACTCTGTAATTTTTCCTTTAATCTTGTGCCTTGAATTTGAATCTATCAACTACAACACTTATGATTTTGATTTGACTTTCACAAAACTGTGAATGTGGACGCATTGAAATAATCTTACGAGTTAACCACCTGTTGTGCACCTAATTTGGGTATCTATAGGGTATGTTGCTATAATCTATATAATGTATGCTTCTCGTCTGTGTGGCTGTATGATATTGGTTGAAGTATTGGGTGAGTGGATCATAGAAAAAACACAAATCCTATAATAATACATGTTGAAACCACACACTCAACCCCTTTTATTATTGTAATGATATGGATAAAACCCTTGTTACAGGCCTCTTTGAATTAGATAGGTCCAATGAAGTGAGGCAAAGTATAACCATGATACTTACTTCCATAGGTAGAGCAAGAAGAAATGGAATGATGGGTAGACCATTTTGTGTCCTGCTTGTGAATCTTGGATAATTTGGAATGATGGACTTGGGATTTCTAATTGTTGGATACTTAGATAAGTTGACTATTATACATTTTCCAGAAACTTAAACCATGAGATAACCAGATTCAAGTCTCTGATTTCTTAGGGATTGGCATGATATTATACACCAAATTTCAAAAGAATAAAAAAAATTACTTGACAGTCACAGTATCCTGTAGGTATATCTGCAAGCAACATTAGTGTGATAAAATTACTCTCTTAAGATCACCTTCACTAGCTTCCTGATCTCTATAATTTCTTAATCTAAATAATCCATGAACAAAAATAAGAGTTCATTCACCAAAATGTTTAGATATCCCTCCTATATTTTTCACATGTTTTATATCGAAACTTTGAGCACTACAAGTGTTTGAAGTTGAAAATGACATATGAAAATGGTATTCCAGTTCCAATACATAATTGGAGTAGTCAAATTCTAAGAATACCTAACAACGCCAATTATACTGAGTTTACCAACATGGTAATGAAGATTACATAAAACATTATCCATGACTCTTTTCCACCTAGAATGTTTCCTGAGAATAAGAAGTGGTTATAATTTACCCTTGATACAAGGATATGTAACCAGTTTATATATGAAGAGTACCAAACTGGAAAGAAGGTGAGTAAGGGCCAAAGGACATGCAAATTTCTACTTGGAGTACCATACTACAAACCATATTTTCATGCACACAGTCATTACTGAGGAGGTTCACAAATAGTAGATATCAAAACGAGGTGTGTTTCTCAGTCTGTAAGGAAGCAATGTTATAGTCCTTATGATGGGGTTTTAAAGGAGGTGTGCTCCCATATATGTGCAGTAGATGCTATGATCTAACTCAAACATCACTGGCCTTGTTACTTCATCTTTAGATTGGACATTGCATCATGCACTTCCAACAAACTTATCATGCATTTTTCTATCAACAATCATTTTGCACCCAACCTCTTCAGCATTAATAAATCTATTAACAATCATTTTTCACCCAACCTCATCGAGAAGCAAATACTTCTCTTCCTTCAAATCTTGCTTGCAAGACTAGATATCTCTGTCATAAACAAGAGAGACAATGGTAGAGCCATGAACTTAAGGAATCAAATCCGATTTCTTAATATTCTCAAGTGTATTCAACATGAATCGACATTGATCCTTTATTTTTTCACACTCCGATGTTGGAGACTCACCAATAGACCCTAAATGCATTTCCTTCTGCTGCAGAGCAAGTAAAAAGGGAAGAGGAAGAATAGGACCCTATAAAAGTTGGGCACCATTTTGTTCAGAAAAATGATGCTCTCTTTTAATTTATAAGTTCTCAAAATGAAAAAGTGGCATCCATACATAATCAGTAGGAAAAATATGAAGAAAATCTATAGGGGGTTTCCCTTTTGATGAACAAATCTTTGAATATGTTGCAACAACCAACTCCACAAGCATCAACTCTTGAATAGTGTAAGTTTTTCAACCATCACAAACAGGAATGATGATCATTCTTCTACAGAGAAGGTCCAAAAGGTACTTTCAGGGAAAATCTCAACAGAAGACACAGTAAATGCATTTGCAAACAAATAGAAGCCAACTTTAGTGACTCAATAAATGGTCACTTAAACTCATCCGTAAATCAATTTGCAAAGAGAAATTAAAATCCGAAAGTAATTCCCACAAGAACAACAATTAACCATCATCAAAGTGATTTTCTAAGTTAAATCTTAAATTTTAAAATACATGCCCATAGAAGCTTCATTACCGTGTTTTCCATTTACAGAGTTGTACTCCATTTCCCACAATCACCACAGAGATTTTGAAAAGGAAGAAATCTATATCCAAACCCTTAGCATGTTGTCCAATACATTTGCTGGAAATCCAATTGCAACTTGCAAGTTTCATATTTAAGATAAAGAAATTGGGATATATATGGTTAAGCTTTTTGTCAAACAATAGGCCAACAACCTAGAAAAAATCAACACAAACAAATTCTTCCATTAAAGGATTATGCTTATGTGGAGTAAGATTGCTAGCTCTATTTGAGCATGTTACAGACTACCACAACTTATACAAAATCATTCCCAATGAGATAGCAACCCCCACAGATAGGTAGAGGACGACATAGTTGGACATGCCATCCTCTGGTGAGGTCTCCATCATTTCAGTATGGTGGCTTGCTAACATCCATTCATGATCTTAACTTTTCAGTTAGTTAAGACAAGGAAAATTACATATCAAATTAACATAGTCAATACCCATCAATTAAATTCGTGGTATAAGAAGAAATCACACAACCAAGAGGGAGAAGATCCTAGTGGTTGTTTATTCAAACATGTAGGGAAAGCTAGGCATTAATTTTGTATTCCATGGTCAATACATACCTCATGTATCAGTAATATAGTAATCTCAAGCTACAACAATATACATATATATTTTGTTTGAGTCACAAATAGTGGTTAACAGCTCTAATACCTATTTTCAGTATTCACAAACAGAAATTTACCTGTTACCAGAAATTCCAGCAGCAAACTGATTCTGCATCAATTCACCTACTAAATGTCTTCACAATTTGCATAAACAGAGTTTTCCTTTTTCTAAGTAGGTTATATGCCCAACTCTACCAGCAATCATGGTTTCAACGAGAATAGCTTTGTAAGAAAATAAATTCCTCACAACCACACTGGTTTAGAAAACTTAAAATCCACCAATTAAGCATGGAAGTATGATTTCATATAACAAACATATTGAGACTAACATTTCTAATTTGCTTCCATAACTCCAGAAAAGTCAATAGAGTAACTCAATCCGGAATATCATAAAAACACAGTAATTGCTCTCTAAGCTTCATGCACTAAACTAGCATATATCATTGACAATTTTAGAAAATATTTCCCAGAAACAATAATGAAAAGACAGGATATAGTGATAGGTCTCATCCCTAGTCCTCTTTTACCAAGATTTTAGAGCTATAATCCTCTAGCTCTTTCAATCATCAAGTTTATGGCCATTTTTATTTTAGCAAAGGTAAAATAAATCCCATAGCCATTCATACCACCAAAGCTTCCACTTAACAACCATAGATACATGTGGCATTTCCAACAGTCTATCATATTAGTTCATTAACAACTTATAAAAAAAATTACGAAAATCAGTTTGATATACAAGAAAATATAATAGATTATAACTGCACTTGGTCAACTAGCCCCATTGGATGAATTGCTATATCCAAATTACCATCCGACTTCCACCCAACCTTGCCCATGAAATTATTCTTTCCTTAGGACCCCCAAACTGTGTGGAAGAACAATCAAAGGCTCAACAAAAAAAACAGGGATATGTACAAGTAGTGGGGTGACTAGTTACTAATATGTTAGACATATCCTTTTTGACAAAGGGAATATCCAGCCATGCAACAACCTACAGGTTATCCCACTTAGCACTATGCAAATTGCAATGCAGTTTAGAGTCTTCAGACTAAGGGTTCTTGAAAATTAGGTAGCATTGCAATACTAGTTCAGGAAACTTTCCTAGTCAGCTAATTCCCAACAAAGACCATAGCCTATTTGCATGGTTCAACTAGGCTTGGAGGTTCAACTGCTTTGTCTTGCGAGGCATGTTATCTCCCACAACAGAGCAATCATATGCCCTCAGCTCCTGAATGAGAACCATGAGGAAAGCATGCTCCCACAACAAAAGTTATCAGAGCAGGCATGTTACCTCAGCTCCTTTCCCATATATCCCATGTTCTGAACTATGGGCATGATAACTCCACTCATTCCATCATATTAGAGTCACAGCCATGATTGGTTTCACACGCAGGCAGGGATGATTTTAAGAACCCCCCTAGATTTATATGTATAAAAAATGTAGAAGTCTTTGTGTATCAACTCTTCAGTTGGGGATTTTAAAAGCATCATGTACATCTATATTGACTTATAGTGAAATATATGATGCATTTTCAACAAAACAAATTGAAAAAAAAACCTATAAATTCTCATGGCTTAATATCATATTTTCACAAAGAAATCAAACAAAAATTGGAAAATTTTCAACAATTCCTATGGCTTTATATCATATTTTGAAGAAATTGAAAGATCTAGGGATTAACCACTAGGAATCAGTGTTTCCCTTGCCACATATTAAGTAGTTGATAGGGGAAGTTTCAAAGACACTGAGCTTCTTGTTTCTACCTCGTGGAAACTAGTAAATGGATGAAAGAAACAACCAATGAAGATAGAGGTGAGAGGATAGGGCAGGGCAAAGCAGACGGTAAGAGTAAGGGAGGGCCTGACCTCCCCAATTACGTTTTTTACTTACCAAGTCAAATAAGTTCAGTGCAAAAGTCAATTTTGGCACTATGGACATTGAAGAACTTAGAGCAAGGGCTATGGCTTCCATGCCCAACAATAAAAGGAAGAGAAAGTAGCCGCCACTGCACCCACTCTCATCTTGGAAATTTATTTCCACAAATAATTTGTTCGACAAAAATGGGACACAACTACAAGTTTCTAGTGCACAATCAGTTCCATTATGTGTCCGTAAGGAAAATGATGTCTAATTCCTGTGTATTCAGTAAATTTATGGAAAGAACGGACAAATCAAACAGTGCACTTGGGAAATCTTGCTATGTTTTGAAAATGATTGTTGCAAGCTCTGAAATAACATTTCTATATAGTCCCAAAGTGTCTGATGGAAGCCCATAAAAATTCAATTTGGAACTGTAATAGTGCTTGTATCATGGGACCTTGCTATTCCTTCCCACTCTAGATAGACATAAAGACGATCATATGTTGTCAAAGGTATGCACACTTGGATCACACGAAAAAAGGTACTAGTATTAAGATCCTGAACTTGAAAAATCTTGTAATACGTTATCTTTTAAACATTCATGATGTTTTTAAAATGTTTACCAATTTCAGTTTCACTGGCACTAATTAGGCACTAATTATTGATATTAATTACTAAACTTGTTATAGATTTATCTATTAATGATTTTGGATGAACCTGAGGTCAATTCTTCTACTTCCCAATCTAAAAGGATAAGGGGCTAATATGACAATAGCTTGCTAGATTTGAATTGCAAATTTACAACCAATGCCAATCTTTCAATGCAATCTTGTGAAGGAAATTGATTTGATGGTTTTACCTAGTGGGAATTGAGTTCACTGAAAATGAAACATGTCTCTTTTGATCTGCAAAGCCAATCAATAGGAAAGGCTCCACATTAGACAGTAGATTCACCATTCCACCTTTCGGTGAAACGCAATGTCTACCTACTACTAAAAAACGAAGGATACAAGTATCTTCGTCTAGGTAAACTTACTTTATAATGAAAATAGAATGGAAGCATGGAAAATGGAAAGAGAATATGTTCTTTGAAACTGTGACTTTGTTATCTTAAAAGTAGATATTTATAAACAATTATTTTGACAAAATTGGAGACTAAACACTAAGATAGATCTTTAACCTATTATAGACTACCCGAGAATAACTCGCCACATGAGTACAACTAAAAATAGTTGATGCATCAAATAGACAAAATATTAAACCCCCTGTCTTGTCATCTTTGAAGTAGGACTAAGCTCTTTAAAATTAAAACATCCATGATCCTCAATAGAAGCCACAGAAACCAACATTGCCTAAAGAAGAAACAAATCACCAGGGACACCAACTACTATTAGCACTAAATTTAAGTGAATGGAAGTGATTAGCTGATTTAAGGATAACTTTGAGTGAATGGAAGTGATTAGCAAATTCAAGGATAGTGGGAACAAGAAAAATAGAAGGAAAAGTGAAGAAATCTATGCTACTCTTATAATCAGTACCATGTGCCATAGCAAATAATTGCTAATGAGCTCCATGGCTGTTGAATACTATAACTTACACCCAGAATAAAACCAATAGAGTGCCAAAGAATAATATCCAATGAGGAAAATCTCATCAAGCTGTGTTCTAGCAACAAGGTTGAGTGCTCATAGCAATGATGTCTTAGGATTAAAACCCAAAAGTCTTGCTCCCAGTATAGTTGATCAAAGTGTTTCAAGATGAGAGTCAGATCAAGGTGGCTACACTACTTCCAAAGTGTTAAACAAAGATGTTTTCGGTGATAATGCAGTCTTCTACGTGAACGAGACTAATTGAATGAGACTAAGTGTAATTCTTGGGTGACTTTGACAAAATTATTGATCAAAGTGTTTCAAGATGAGAGTCAGGTCAAGGTGGCTACACTACTTCCAAAGTGTTAAACTAAGATGTTTTTAGTGCTAATGCAGTCTTCATTCTATGAATGAGACTAAGTGCAATTTTTGGGTGACTTTGATGAAATTACTAACCAAGAGGTCTAATTGCAACAGATCTCTCATAAAATTCTCCTACCCACTCCAATCAGAAAGAGGGTTAAGAAATTCAGTTAACTATACAAGTAAAAATGTTTAGAATTTGATGAGTGGTGATTTATGAAAACTCAAATCAAGCAATAAGAGAACCAAATGAATGAACCATATCTAATACCTTGTCCCCTATTCACCATAGAACACTGATAATGTTACAGGGAAATGATTTGACTACAGAGTACCAACCATGCGACCATTACTTACATCCCTCTACCATAACTACCCAACATAAATAGATAATCCTAGAATCTAATAAAATGGGTAATAAAAAACGCCATTGCTTTCAACCGATCTAAGTACACAAGTCATCAAAGAAATCAATTTGGCCAATATATCTATGTAAATAAAGTCAAAATTTCACAACCCAAATAAGGTAAATACATTGCATCTCTTCCTATTCTTATAGAAGAAGCAAAGATCGAAAACATGTAGAGAAAGACAAATAATTGAAGGGGATTTGTGAATGCTGACCGTCTCCATCCTTGTCAAACAAACTGAAAGCCTCCTTGAACTCAGAGATCTATTCCTCTGTTAGCATGTCCATCATTTTCACGTAATGTAAGCAGATAGAGCACCAGAGGAAACAGGAGGATGCTCTGATTGGATTTCCCTAAGTCAAATACCAATCTTACTTTCTTCTGCTTCTCCTTGTTCCTTCTCAAAATAGAACAAGGGACGACTTCGATCGATCTATACCTTTGCTTATCTAAGTCCAAGAGATGCAATGTATGATATATATAGGTGGTGGGTGCAAAATCCTGAGGTGGAAAAAAATCATATGGTTTTTCAGTTGTAATGGGAGGTGTCGTTGGTCCTTTGAATAAATCGTGGGATTGAAAAGTGAATATTCTTGAAAAGAAAAATATAAGGAAAAATGAAGAAATCTCTGCTACTCTTATAATCAGTACCATGTGCCCTGGAAAATAATTGGTAGTGAGCTCCATGGCTGTTGAATACTATAACTTACACGCAAAATAAAACCAACAAAGTGCCAAAGAATAATATCCAATGAGGAAAAGTTCATCAAGCTGTGGTCTAGCAACAAGGTTGAGTGCTCACAGAAATGATGGCTCAGTATTAAAACCCAAAAGTCTTGCTCCCAGTACAGTTGATCAAAGTGTTTCAAGATGAGAGTCAGATCAAGGTGGCTACACTACTTCCAAAGTGTTAAACTAAGATGTTTTCAGTGCTAATGCAGTCTTCATTCTGTGAATGAGACTAAGTGCAATTTTTGGGTGATTTTGATGAAATTATTAACCAAGAGGTCTAATTGCAATAGATCTCTCATAAAATTCTCCTACCCACTTCAATCAAAAAGAGGGTTAAAAACTTCAGTTAACTATACTAGTAAAAATGTTCAGAATTTGATGAGTGGTGATTTATGAAAACTCAAATCAAGCAATAAGAGAACCAACTGAATGAACCATATCTAATACCTTGTCCCCTATTCACCATATAACAATGATAATGTTACAAGGAAATGATTTGACTACATAGTACCAACCATGCGACCATTACTTACATCCCTCTACCATAACTACCCAACATAAATGGATAATCCTAGAATCTAATAAAATGGGTAATAAAAAATGCCATTGCTTTCAACCGATCTAAGTACACAAGTCATCACATAAAGCAATTTGGCCAATAGATCTATGTAAATAAACTCAAAATTTCACAACCCAGATAAGCAGAATACATTGCATCTCTTCCTATTCTTATAGAAGAAGCAGAGATCGAAAACATGTAGAGAAAGACAAATAATTGAAGGGTATTTGTGAGTGCTAACCATCTCCATCCTTGTCAAACAAACTGAAAGCCTCCTTGAACTCAGATATCTGTTCCTCTGTTATCTTTTCCATCATTTTCACGTAATGTAAGCAGATAGAGAACCATAGGAAACAAGAAGATTCTCTAACTGGATTTCCCTGAGTCAAAGATAGATCTTACTTTCTTCTGCTTCTCCTTGTTCGTTCTCAAAATAGAACAAGGGACAACTTCGATCGATCTGTACCTTTGTTTATCTAAGTCTTGGAGATGTAATGTATGATATATATAGGTGGTCGGTGCAAAACCTCGAGGTGGAAAAAAATCGTATGGTTTTTTAGTTGTAATGGGAGGTGTCATTGGTCCTTTGAATAAATCGTGGGATTGAAAAGTGAATATTCTTGAAAAAAAAATAGAAGGAAAAGCAAAGAAATCTATGCTACTCTTATAATTAGTACCATGTGCCCTGGCAAATAATTGCTAATGATATCCATGGCTGTTGAATACTATAACTTACACATAGAATAAAACCAACAGAGTGCCAAAGAATAATATCCAATGAGGAAAATATCATCAAGCTATGGTCTAAAAACAAGGTTGAGTGTTCACAACAATGATGGCTTAGGCTTAAAACCCAAAAGTCTTGCTCCTAGTACAGTTGATCAACCTTCTGCTATAAACCATAAAAGAAATAATTTAAAGAAGATTCCAAAAAATAACCTATAAAAAGCCTGCAGATAGAAGAAACCTTGTGAAATTGCTTTCCATGAATCCACTCAGCCACTATAAAGACCGATTTGCAATAGAAAACAAGCTTGATGTTGAGCCTAACTCTTGCACCATTATATAGGAAACAAACGTCCTCACTTGACTAAATTTATCCATGTTTTGCTCAATTATGGACCAAATCTAGTAAAAAAACTTCCCCAATTGATTAAATCTCCACATTTTACTCAAATAATTGTCCACAAATCCAAATCTGGGACGAACTATGTCCAATTTACCCTTATCGAGGTCAAAGTAAGACCAGTTTACCGAAATATTCATAAATCCTGGTGAAATACCAAATTTTTAATTGTAATATCCATAAATCCTTGGAGAAATACCAAATTTTCAACCTATTATCCATAAATCCGGCGAGCCATCTTCATTTCTCCTCCCAATCGGAAAAAATCGGGCGAATTTGGGCAAATATCTCCTCCCAATTGAAAAAATTTGGGCGAATGTGGGCAAAAATCAATATTTTCGTGGGCTAATATTCATTTTCCAGTTTTTCCCTTTATCGAGATGAATGTGATTTACCTTGGGCCAGATATATATAAAATAAACAATGGGCGAATTTATTAAATAAAATAAAAAGCATTTTAATATAAAAATTCGCCCACTTTTTTTTGGGTGACCCTTAAAATTCACCATTGGGGTAAAATTCACCCTTAAAATCATCCCTGAAGTTGCCATATTTTATATAGGGCACGAGTTTCCCAATTGTATAGACATTGGGAATGGTGTTCCATTTTTCACTACTACTGTATATGATTGGAAATTTGTGTATATGAATATATCATTTTGCACATATTTATATTACTTTTCCTTTGATTACATATTTGCATACATTATGTTGAATGTAGTAGTAGATTGCAGTTGATGCGCTTGCAATACTTATTGTTGATGAAGCAATAAAGGTTTTCACAATAAAATGAATAAAAGTTTAACACCGTAGGTTAGTTAACAAAAAAATACAAAACTGCATAAACGTGTACAATAAAAATGATAATTTTAAATACCAAATACCTGATATTGTAAATCATAGTGCAAATATTTTTTCAATGTAGCAAGTTTTACCTTGAAGTAATCCTCCTGCTACCAAATAATTTTATCGATATCTTTCTCTAGTTTTCCAAGCCTCCCTTCACCCCTCGGCCCTTACATTTTTTGTCTCGGCTTATCATACCTAGCTTTGGTGTTGTTAATGCAAACCTAAACTCTAAGGACCTAGACCTACCTAGATACCTAACCTAAAACCCTAGCCTTTTTACCCTTCCAAACCCTTCCTTTGTTCTCCATCTCCTAACCTACTCGCTTACCTTTCCACCTCTCCTCTCTCATTTCCTAACCCTACTATTGGAATCCCTTACTCCTATCCTTGGCCTATAGGATTAGGCCTTGACCCCCTTTCAAAACTCCTTCTCTAGCCTTAACATCCCTCCTAGGACTCTACAAGTCAAGCTCTCTGAAACCCTAGCTACCAACAACTCCTACATAAGAATTAATTCTAACTAAAGTTGATCACTCATTCCACAAGTGTGTAAGAATCTTTTCTTTTCTCTCCTCCACAAAAATCACACCAAGTAACCCTAGGGTTTTTTAAATGCCACAATCCCTAGCCTTCTTCTCTCACAAAAGATACAAAGTTAAATACTTTCTTTTCTCCTCAAGGTGAATTTCATGAAGAATGTCATCTATCCCTTTGTTGAACCCTAACTTCTATTGAACCAACATACTAACACCTACCCTCTCCCTCCTCAATGTGTCCTTCCTTTATGATAGATACATAGTCCTAGAGGACTATGTATATCATTGACATTTCTAGCCATACATAAGAAGTTTTGATAGTGATCTACAAGTACATTTTCATTACTAAAATACCGAAAATACCTCTAAAAAACATGTACAAGATACCATATCTGTTGAGGACTATCATATAGGTACTTGTTGGCACTCTTGGCTTGACTGGAAATTACTATTTGGGACAATCATAGTAAAATTTGGCTTAGCTGGAAAATACATTTGGTTTGACAATCCCATTCATTAGCCAAGTTGGAATTGACAATACTTGTAGTCCACTTACATTTACCTAACAATTGTCTTACTAATTTAAAACTTGAAATTTACGTAGCTATTGCATCTTTACTTTGATTGGAAGTAAAATTTTGGGACAGTCATACTTGGATGAAAGTTATGATTGGTTTGACAGCCTTCTTCATTGTCCAAATTGGAATAGAAATCACTTGTTTTCCTTTGGTATTTACATAGTAATTATTGTCTCATTTTGCAAGCTAGAAATTGATATTGGAATGATCTTCTCTTAGGATTTGACTGACTATAATTTTCATAGTATTAATGAGCTCAGAATCATATTGAACATGAATGTTGTTGGATTGGATTTGTTACATCTACTTGGAAAACATTTATTTTGATAAATTTGACAATTTATATCATTTGAAGATGAAGTTGACATTGCTTACTCTCATTGAATACATACATATTTGTTATGCTATTGTTGAGCAACTGCAATTTTAACGATCTCTTGTTCTTGTTGCTTTGGAATAGGCTAACTGAAGTTTAAGGGTTAGCATGCATAACCTAGGGTTTAGAATCAACAAGGAAACCCTAACCCTAATTGAAGTTGAAAGGTTAGCATGCATAACCTAGGATTTATAATCAATGAGGAAACCCTAACCCAAACAGTTTTTTTGGGTTAGCATTCATAATCTAGGTTCTAAAATAAATCAGGAAACCGTAATCCTAAGAGGGAAACCCTAACAACAACGCTACCTAACAGTCTCTTATGGCCTCTTATAAAGTAACTTTTTGTTTGTATTTGAGCATGCCTAGGATTATAGTCATGTGTCACATATTATTTATAGACTAATCAAATGAAATACTCTTTAGGGTTTATCATGCACAAATTGTAGAAGTTGATGTTAATCAAGGGGGAGAAATTAACCCTAATGAGGAAATCATTTAGACTTGGTTGGAAATAATTCTTAGTTTGACAGTCCTATCTTCATAAAAATTGGATTGATTGGGTTCTATGTCAATGTATGTCAGTTACAAAATAGGTTGACTTTGTATGATATGATGATAACATCCCATCAACACCACTAACATGCTTCAACCACATGCATAATTGAAAGGAAAATTACATCCAATGTTATTCCCAATCACCCAACCAACCATTAAATAAAATATTGAATCATCCTGTAGTGTTTAACCCCCCTCTTTCACAAGAAATATTCATTATGGTTATTGGATTGCAAGCATATATTCTAGGTATATGGTCTATTCTAGGTATATGATCTATTCTAGCTACATATATTCTAGGTATATGGTCTATTGGTTTCTAATTGAGTGAGACGAACAAATCTAATTATCTAAACCTAACAACTTCATAAAACTCTAGTTTGTAATTGTATGTGCAAATGTGTAAACACTATTTTTTAGGTTTGTGGTTTGTAGTTCTTGAAACACTATATTTTTTGCTTTTTGTTCTTATAGATTAGGTATATGGTCTAACTGTATATAAACAAGTGATATTGACATAGAATTTGATCTCTATGTATTTGAATTTCTTTCAATTCTTGAAACTCTAGTTGGCTTGATACTTGTAATCCATGTATGTGTCTCTACTTCTATTTCATACAATTATTTGTTTATACTTGTAGTTCATAAAGCCTTAGTTTCTTTGTTGTAGTGAAGGTACATATCTTATAGGTATATGGTATATTGGTTTCTAGTTGAGTGATGCTAACAAATCTAATTATCTAAACCTATTGAGTTCATAAACCTTGGTCTTTAGTTCTACATCTAAAATGTGTGAACCATAGTTTTTAGGTTTGTGGTTTGTAGTTCATGAAACCCTATCTATGTTGTAGTGCAGGTACATATCTTCTAAGTATATGGTTTACTAGTTTCTAGTTGAGTGAGACTAAGAAATATAATGATATAAACCTAATGAGTTCATAAACCCTAGCTTGGAGTTCTATGTCTAAATTTGTGAACCCTAGTTTTAAGTTTGTGGTTTGTAGTTCAAGAAACCCTATCTTTCTTGCATTTTTTATTATACATTAGGTATATCTTCTAACTTTATTTATGTATGGATATGGTCCTAATTTGTAGATGTATGTCTAAATTTGTAATCCTTATTTTTTAGGTTTGTGGTTTGTAGTTCATGAAACCCTAGTTTTTTTTTTCTATTTGTGCATGTAGATTAGGTATATGGTTTAAGTATTTATACATAAGGGAGACTAACATAGAACATGATATCTATGTATGTGACTTTCTACTTCATAAAACCCCAGTTTGTAGTTATATGTGTAAATTTATAAATCCTAGTTTTTAGGTTTATGGTTTGTAGTTCATGAAACACTAGTTTTTTTGCTAGTTTCTATTGTAGCTTAGGTATATGGTCTAAGTGGTTATACATAAGAGAGAATAAAATAATACATCATCTCTATGTATGGGAAATTATTTCAATCCATGAAACCCTAATTGGCTATATACTTGTAATTCATGTATGAGTTTTTACTTCTAATTCATACAATTATGTGGTTCAACTTGTAATTCATGAAACTCTAGTTTCTTTGTTATAGTGTAGGTACATAGCTTCTAGGTATATGGCATATTGGTTTCTAATTAATGGCATGCCATAAGAACAATGGAGTTGATGGTTCATCAATCTGACCTCTGGTTGGTGAGTTATGTTGACTAGAAAGTCACATGAAAATGTCATTTAGGGACACTTGGTGACTCTCGGTTCGGGAGAGAAAAACAAATGGAGGAGAAATATTGCATGTCGTTGGCTCCAGAAAGCATGTATGAGAATTTCCAATATGGGAACACTACCAATACTGGAACAGTGGAGGGTTTTGTAGAGTTGACCCACCAATGCGAGAGTTGCATTGAAGGAAACTAAGCAAAACCCCAGTTTATGAAACCGATGCACAATGAATTCACTAGTCCATGCAAACACAGTGGAGATCCCCCTAGACATAATGGCATGCCAGGAAACCAACATAGTCGATGATTCGTCGATACGACCTCTAGTTTCTGAGTTATGTCGATTTGAAAGTTGCATGACAATGTCATTCAGGGACACTTGGTGACTCTCAGTCCGAGAACAAAAAACCAAATGGAGCAGCAATATTGCAATTTGTTGGCTTCAAAAAGTGTGTATGGGAAATGTAGATATGAGAAAAATACCAAGAATAGAAAGGTGGATGATTTTGCAGAGTTGACCCACCAATGTGAGAGTTTCATTGAAGGAAACTGAGCAAAACCCTATTTTATGAAACTGATGCGTAATGAATTCACTGGGAAATGAAAATGTGGTGGAGAGGGCCCCCTAGAGGTAATGGAATGCTAGGATACCAATGGAGTTGAAGGTTCTTCGATCGGACCTCTCGTTGACGAGTTATGTTGAGTTGAAATTTGTATGAAAATGTCGTTTAGGGACACTTGGTGACTCTCAGTCCAAGAGCGAAAAACCAAACAAAGAAGCAAGTTTGCATGTCATTGGCTCTGGAAAGTGTGTATGGGAAATTTTGATATAGGAACACTACCAAGACCATCACAACAGATGGTTTTGTAGATTTGACCCACCAATGCGAGAGTTGCATTGAAGGAAACTAAGCAAAAACCTAGTGTATGAAACTGATGCACAATGAAGTCACTAGGCCATGAAATCATGGCGGAGAGGCCCCCCTAGAGGTAATGGAATGCCAAGAGACCAAGGGAGTTGACAGTTTGTCAATCCGACCTCCAGTTGTAAAGGTATGTCGAGTTGAAAGTCACGTGAAAATGTTGTTTAGAGACACTTGGTGACTCTCGGCCCGGGAGCAAAAAACCAAATAGAGCAACAAGATTGGATGCCATTGGATTTGGAAAGTGTGTATGGGAAATGCTAATATGGGAACACTACCAAGACTAGAATAGTGGAGGGTTTTGCAGAGTTAGCCCTCCAATGTGAGAGTTGCATTGAAACAAACTGAGGATAACCCTAGTTTTCAAAACTGATGCACAATGAAGTCATCGGGCTATGAAAACATGGTGGAGAGGGCCCAATAGAGGTAATGGCATGCAAAGAGAACAAACTATTCAATAGTTAGTTGATACGATCATCATTTTTTGAGTTATGTCAAGTTGAAAGTCGCATGAAGATGGGGTCCATGCAACCTCAGCAATAGTGCACCGACCCTACAAAAACATGTGTTGAGCAGCCGGGGATGTCTTTCCCATGGTGGACATGCCCAAATACCCTTGCAGGAGCTGACGGAATCGAAAATATTCAGTCGGTTTAATTTTTGGACCTTGGCCTTGAATTGGCCCAAGCATCCCTGAACGACTTTTGCAAGCCTACTACAACTCGCCATAGAACATTGACTGGGTCTTCGACAAAGGAACCATCAATTTTGTTAGGATTGCAGTAAATGATTATGGATAGTGTGGCCTCCCGCCCAACTCCACACGGCCCGACAATTCCTCCAAGCCATATTATACATAGTGTGGGGTCCATGCAACCCTAGAAACGGTGCATCGGCCCTACCCATGCCTCTTTGTGCGTGTGAACTACATTGTGCAAGTTGAAGGAGGAGTGGTTGACATATATAAATATTCATTTCATAGAAGTCATCGAACGTTTAGGGTAGGAGTGGTCGAACGTTAGGATAGTGTGGTAGTGTAAGAGGAGTGTAGGCACAATTACCTAATCTCATTCAATATAGCCATCTGGATCCTCTCTGTTGCTAATTATTTCCATCAATCTCTCATACTCTGAATGAGGAAATAAGTAACATACCTTGGTTGAGTTCTTGTTTGACATTGTTTGTAGATGGATGTTCATGCCAATAATCAAGTTTGTGAAGTGATAGACCATGAAACCTGGCCTATAATCCATGAATTTATACCCACTAGTTCTTCTTGATTTCCCATCTAGTGTAATATATTCACCCTCAACCACCATCGAGCCAATAGGAAATTCATTTCCTTCATCATCAATCAATGATATGTTCAATATTTTCTTACCTTGAATGCATCATGCCAACCAATAATCCGTGCCCCATTCATTGTCTTTCAGGGCAACAAATGCATATATGTGTCCTGGCTATATAAGATCTAAGATATGGTCGTAGTATGTCAAAATCGCTGAATGACCCTCCTCTAAGTGGATTATTTCAACGACTACATGTGGGTCTACTACAAGTGACAAATGATCCCAATCATCAACCCAATCCATGCATTCACATTCATCCCATTCACCACTGCTACAAGGTGTAACACCCCAGTTTTTGACCCCGAATGCATTAAATGTTTATGATGTATATATATTGTAATTAATATTGGTCTGGAGCTAAAGGGAAAAATCCCTACCACTAATTTATCGTTTATGTTTCAGCAATTAAAATTGATGCCAATGGTATTTTGTGCTAGCCAGACACATTATAATTATGAACACCATGTACATATGCATTTTAATTAAAATACCCACAATGAGCTATGTCAATTCAACATTAAAAGAGAAGGGGCATGATTTTCCAAAGGATAAGGGGGGGGATATTCAACTTTTGGGACCAATGGGGAAAATCCAAATGTTAGCAAAATAACCCAAGAGAGTGGTCAACCACTTCCCTTGTCTTATTCACCAACCGAATTAATTCTCCATGAGATTGGTTGGGGCAGTTATTTCCTTGAGGGATGTATGCATGGGAAACCGTCAGTGATTGGCAGTACTGTTAGTCCTTTAGCCACACAGATGCCCAAAAAGGCAGATCACATTGATTTCCTCACATGGGCAGAGAGAACCTCATTCCACTCTCAAGCAGTTGTTGTCTTCCTCACGTAGGAGAAAGCTTGGTCGCAGGAAGATATTGGGTTCGACATTTTCTCCTTTCCCAATTTTTGTCTGTGTGGTGATTTCCTTCACATCGAGAGGAGTCATGTTATTCATCTACATAGGCTGGGAGACCGTTTTATCTTCTCCATGCATTTTGGATTGTTGTTTATTCATTTTTGCCATGTGTGTTATCAGCCAAAATGGCACTTCTCCATCCGAGTGCTGACATTCCTCATGTTTGTACACAAAAGGACAATTTGGATTGAAGTGTCCAAAACACTATAGATGGGCATGAACTTTGATGCATTTTCCTCAAACCATCCTTGTATATTTTTATTATGAGTTTTGGGTTGCATACGCGACTATGTGCATTGCAACTCGCGTGTCATACACAAGTATTTTCATTGCAACCCACGTATAATTGCATACACGAGTTTCCTTTGAGAGACTCGCATGTCATACGCGAGTTGCCTATATTAATACCCACATATACCCTAATTCAGAATTAAAAAATATAAATTGAGAATAGATGAGATTAGTTGGGGCCTAATCCATAACTTTCCCAACCATCTCAACCATCCCAACCTTCGAAACCACTCTATTTACCAAAGTATAAATAGAGGCCTTGGGGTGGGGGCTAATGAATCAATTTTGGAGAGAAACATTATGCTGGTGGTATATATTTAGAGTCTTGGAGTAGAAGAACTCAGATTCCTTTGGTTACAGAGGAGTCGTTTTGTTAGAAGTTGGGTTGTACTCTTATCTTATTCACCGCTTGTTAATAAAGAGAATTCTTCTTCCAATATTGTATTGAGTCTATTTCATGTATATTGGCTTAATGAATATGTTTGATTATGTTATATATATGATTTTCATCTAACCTCTAATATACATATGCATGAGATATTACTTGAAGTATTCGCTCTTTGCAGGTGGAGAAGTACATCCCTAGAAGCTTTGGAGAGAAGTGGAGCAAGAGAAGGTCAAGCTTGGACCAACTGTTGCTAATCGGGTTAGTCAAGATTTTCTTCCTTTTCTCTTTCCATTCCCTGTGAAAAGTTGATTGTCTGCAAGTTAGTAGTAAGTTGGTAATCCCAGACCCTAGGTTAGAAGGGTGCTTTATCGTGAACAACAGAACTGGTGAATCTGATGGGAAGCCCAGCCTGCTGTGGGTTTATCCTGTAGGTTCCTGACCGGTGTTTGCTCTAATTCTGAGTGTGGTTTCTTTATCCTAAATTTAATTTGTAGTATAGTATGTCTAGAGACCTTTTATATTTTTTATTTGAATTTTTTTTTGTTGTATACATGGGTTGCTGTTATACATAGTTGCTTATAGAAACTTGTATATGCGGGTTGCTCTATAAGACAGTTGCATATAGAAACTTGTATATGCAGGTTTCTCTATAACACAGTCGCATATGGTACGCGAGTTGCTCTATAAGATAGTCGTGTATATCCTGTAGCAGCATAAAAATTTTGGCAGGGTTTTCTTGTCCCTATCTTGGATGGATTTTTGTCTAATTAAGGGTCTTCTGTTGTTGGCATAATTCTGTAAGTCCAAGTCCTATACGCCATACTTTTCGCTTGTTTTTAAGCCTTTGGGTTTGCTTTGTTTGAATATTCTAGTGACTTGAAGTTGGTCCTTTGGCTTGGCCCATGAGTTCAGTGGTATGTATCTGAGTCAGTGATCAGGGATTTAGATACCTTATTCTCTGTGCTGCTTTGTGTAGTGTCAATTAGCCACTTGTTCTTTAGTAAATCTAGTGGATTTTGTTCATTAGTTTTCCAAGTCAGGGTTTTTACCAAGTTTCCTTCTTATTTGGTTTAAGTTTGGTCATTGTAGGTCCTCCCTACTTCATTTTTCTTTTGATGTGTTGTGATCATTCAAACTTAATCAAAAAATTGCACTTAGATGCATAGTAGTTTTGAAGAATTTGAAAAAAGTGAAAGAAATAAAGTTTCATGCTTTTTCATATAGTTGAACTTAGTAGTTTTCTTTTCAGTATTTTCAAATAAAATTTCAAAAATTATAAAAAGTATTAGTTTTTTTGACGCTTAGTTTTAATTTCATTAGCTCACATTTACAAAAAGAAAAGAATTTTGGTTTAAGTAGTTGTATTTTGCTTTGGAAGTTGCTTTATACATCATTTTTACTTTTCTTATCGAGTCTATAGCATCACAGTCCTTCACACCACTTACCTTCTGGCTAAGAACATCTCTTAAAATAAATGATATAATTTAAAATATATTAGTAATTTTTATTTTATAGGGTCATACACCAACTAGCTTAGGCTAGACTTGTGGGATAGGGAGTTTAAACTCTCCACAAGTGTTTAAATTCAAACATAGTTGGCCAATCGATAAGCAAACCCTTTCCTATGTTGGTTGTATCTGGGAATCTCCTCTCAAATGGGAGTTAAGAATGAGGCTACGTGGAGGCTTGGACTGAGGAGATAACCCTTTGATTCCTTGTCAAAGCATAGACCAAGGTTTTTGTGCATCTTTGGATTTTGTCCTAGACAGGATTTCAAGCTTTGCTACCCTGCCCATGCATATGAACCAGGCTTGCGATTTCCCCCCTAGATTGTCAATATAGTTAAGGTAGCCTATAGCCTCTCAAACATCTAGGGTTCATACACAGGTACACCAAAAGGCTATTTCTGGTTGACCTTGGACATGCTTGGAAGGTAACCCTTGTAGAAAGTGTGGGAGGGTGGTGGGTGATTCCTCTGCTTGTTCCTAAGAACCTCTTCAAGGACACCAAGTAACTGTCTCTTATCTTTCTTCTGGAAAGCATATCTTACACCCCTTGTGATTGTTGAAGACTTTAAGAAATTTTGTAGTGATTTATCTATGGTTTGTTTGTATTTATCTGACCTTAGGGTGTGAAGAGTTAAATTTTCAATCATGGAGGACGAACCTTTAAGAAGGTCAAGAAGGTTGCAAAACCTTCCTTTGCTCACTACAGTGGAGCCTCCACCGCCCCCTCAAAGGTAGATATTAGACAGAGATGGTTCTTTCGAACTAGTAGGAATTAGCGAAGTTCCAGGTGAACTAGAACTTAGGACAAACTAGGTTGGTACAAACCTAGTAGAGATAGAAGACTTGCAGGATGACGATTTTGTAAGAAACTTTAATTCACCTCTTACTGACCTAAATGATCTAGTGATCATCCAGGTTCATCCTTTCAATTCACTTGTGATTGGTGTTCCTGTGGGAAGACTAATGTCTAGTGCAAGAGAAAGTTCTTCTACCTCCACCTTAGTCTCTCTGGCTAAAGGGGTACCACCTCCCCTGGTGGGTACCCCTAGCGCAAACATGCCTACTACTCCTTTAACTCCAGCTAGTCGGGTGGTCCGACCACCAGCTTCAACAAATGTAGTAGGCACTTCTGGTGGGGTGGTCACTGGGATTCCTAGTGTACCTCCTGTTTCAACTCCTTTTGCACACATTGCCCAGAGTGGTCTAGTAGGATCCTCTTCATTTGTCCAAGGTTTTCCTTGGAATGGGGGGAAAACTCCCCCATCCACTCCATATGTAGGTCCCACACCTACATATGTAGGGGTGCAGTTTAGAAACACTAACCCTTATGGTCAAGGTTTTCAGACATCGGTTTCGGCTCCTTTCACGAGCTCTCCTTTCATCTAGAGCAGCTCAAACCACATACACTACACCACATATGAAAAATCCACTAGCTTATGGGTGGAATCCTTTCCAAAGTGGTCCGACTACCTCACAACCAGTAGCTGGGGGAAACCCCACCTTTACTTTTGGGAATTAGGTGGCAAGTCCTTCTACTTCCCAAGCTCGTACTTTTCAGTCTCTGGTTAGACACAAACTTCCTTTCCTAGAAAATTTGAATTTTCTAGACTTGGCCAAGTTAATGAATGACCCGGTGAAACATGATGCCACCTTCCCACCTGTCCCTACCAAACTGCCCTCAGATATTCCAAAATTTGAAGGCAAATTTGGTTAAGACCCAGGGGCTCATATCACCACTTTTCACTTGTGGTGCTCTTCCAACTCACTAAATGATGACACCATTCAGTTGAGATTGTTCTAGAGAACTCTTACTAGTGTCGCATCAAAGTGTTACATTGAACCTCCCTCTGTTGTATTTGATAGTTTTTGGGACTTAGCTAATGTGTTCCTTAACCATTTCCAGCTTCCTGTCCAGTATGACGTCGACACAGACTTATTGTCAACTTTTCGGCATGACAAAGCCACTCACATTTTGGATCACATATAGGAGTGGTGAAGGTGAAAAAGAATCCGATAAGGCCACTATCCCTCCCAAGTTTTTGTTAGAATGGTTCCTTAAATCCTTATTATCATATATATCTAAGGATGTATCGAAGAGGGAACTTCCACATGTGTCATGTCCTTGTCTTGTTGGAAGGCTCTTGGATGTCCATGACTAGTTCCATCAAACACCCTACTTACTGTTTTCGAAAGAATGTCATTTTGTCCACATGGTATCCTACCATATTTCAAAATAAATATGGAAGGGGAGGTAGTGTCTATTGAGGTAGAGGTGATTGATGCACCATTGTATTATAACTTGCTCCCAGGAAGAAGTTGGACTTATGCCATGTCCGCCATTGCATCGGTCATTTTTTGGGTAGTAGTGTTTCTGCATGAAGGGAAGTTGGTTACTATAGACCAACTCAGTTTTACTCAAAAGGGCCTCATGGAAACTAATGAGTCCACCATGCCATTGGTTGATCAGATTCAACCTGCTTCAGAGAGCTTAGGGGCTGGAATGTATGCATCACTGATGGGAACATTCGATTTTCTAGCTCCGATTAATTACTTAGGTTCTACTATTGTAGGGAATTCTATTGCAACGATTGTTGATAAAACAAAAGCTTGGGTTCTTTCTTCGTGTCATGAACCTAAAGTTCCCTTATCGAAAATGGATTTATCTTATCAAGCTATCATTCATACTGCTGTTGATCCCATTTTGGTCCCTCTTATAGTCTTAGAAGAGCTGGAAGAAGCTTGTCTTCCTTCTTGGGAAGAGAACTCTTTGCATACTAAAGACTGCTTAGACATGGTTTTTCCATTTGACGAAGCCATTCTGGAAGCTATGTATGGATGAGATAACATCTGCGAAGATCTTCACCATCAATCCTATTTTCTTCTAGAGTTAACTAGGATTGAAAACAAAGAGTTCCATATGATACTGGCAGGTGATGTTGATACACCCATTAATCCCTTACCTAGGGAAGGAGTGTTTGGTGAGGGGAATATGGAAAACATTTCTATTACAATTCCTGTCAACATCTCTACAAACCCAAACATTGTGGAAGATGTACATATCAGTGCAAACTTCTCTCCGGAGGAGATTGGTATCTATACAAATTTGTTTAAGGAATTCCGTGACATGTTTTCCTGGTCATATGAGGAGATGCGAGGCATAGATCCATTAATAGTCGAACATGAAATCTAAACCTATATTGATGCCAAACACGTTCAACAAAAACTTAGACCTGTCAATTCGTGTAAAGCGGCACATGTTAAGGCTGAAGTTGAAAAACTACTGAAAGCCGATTTCATTTACCCAATAGCTTTGACAGAATGGGTATCCAACCCTGTTCTTGTCAACAAAAAGCAAGGGATGATATGCGTTTGTACTAACTTTCACGATTTAAACAAAGCCTGTCCTAAGGATAACTACCCCACACCATTCATAGATCAAATCATTGATGCTTGTGCGGGGAGTGAAGTATTTTCGGTTATGGATAGTTTCTTCGGATATAATCAAATTCAAATTAAACTGGAAGACCAACATAAAACATCTTTCATCTATCCTTGGGGTACATTTGCATACAAGAAAATTCCTTTTGGATTAAAAAATACAGGGGATACCTTTCACTAGGAAATGAATTTTTCCTTTCATGACATTAAGTGTATTTTCGAACCCTACCTTGATCATCTACCATCAAATTCTTGTAAGAGGATCGATCACCCAGTTCACTTGCATTTAATCTTGGAACAATGCAGATACTAGAAAATTTTCTTGAATCCCCACAATTGCATTTTCTATGTCGAGTCAGGTAGACTGCTCGGGTTCATTATTTCTAACAAAGGTATTTAGGTGGATCCTTTGAAAATTGAGGCCATAGTAAATCTGCCTCCTCCTCATTCCATCAGGCAGCTTCAAAACCTGCAAGGGAATTCCAACTTCCTTCGACATTTTATTGTAAATTATTCCAAGATCACTAAAGGTTTCATGTGCCTGTTGAAGCAGGACACCCCATTTCTATGGGATGAAATCGCACAACTTATGTTCGAGGCATTAAAGAAAGCTTTGTTGTTGGCACCATTATTGCATCCGCCAGATTACTCATGATTTTACACTGTATATGGCCGCATCCGAGTTGACCATAGGGGTAGTACTAGTCCAAGAGGATGATAAGCTCCAAGAGCATGTCATATACTATCTTAGTCGTGCTTTAGTTGGCCCTGAACTTAGGTATTTGCACGTCGAGAAGTTGGCATTAGTAGCTGTGTACGTTGTTCTAAGGTTGCATCACTACATCTTACTGAGGACTACGATGGTAGTGGCAGATGTTAATCCTTTCCAATATGTTTTGTATCGATGAATAGTTGGAGGCAAATTTAACAAATGGATAGTCATTTTCCAAGAGTTTGACTTAGATTTCCAATCTGCTAAATCCAAAAAATCCTTAGTTTTTGCAGAGCTCATTGTAGAATTTCCGGTTGAGGAAGATGTATCCATTGAAGAAGACTCATTTCCAGATGAGCACATCTTTTTGATTTCCACCTCTGACCTTTGGTACAGAGATATACTTGTCTATCTCCAGACTCTGAAGTTCCCTGTAACCTTTTCGCGGGAAGAACGATGCAAACTATGCTTACATGCAAAAAAATACCTCATTATTGGAGATACTTTATATCGTAGAGGGGTAGATTCTATTTTGAGTAGATGTCTTACCCACGAAGAGGTTGATATTGTCCTAAATGATGCCCATAGCAGAGCATGTGGGGGTAATTTATCTGTGTTAGTAACAGCCTAGAAGATCTTACATGGCGGTTATTTTTGGCCCACGATCTTTAAATATTCTATGGAAGCCATGAAGTGTTGTCATCCTTGTCAGATTTACACCAGAAAGATGGAGTCGCATCCTGCTCTATTATTTCCCATCATCTCAGTGGGCCCCTTCACTAAGTGGGGGATAGATTACGTGACGTGCAACCCAGTCTCGGCTGGGGGGCACAAATAAATCATTGCCACTGTATATTACTTCACGAAGTGGGCAGAGACAATTCCCACCTATAAAGCTAACAGGGAAACTGCAACTTTTTTCATTTTCAACCAAATTATTGCACATTTCGGTATTCCTAAAGAGGTTTTCACTGACTAGGGAAATCACTTCCAAAATAACATGATGACTGAATTGACCACTATGTTAGGGTTTAAACAAGAACATTTGTCTTATTTCTACCTACAAGTGAATGGTCAAGTCAAGGATGTAAATAAAACCTTGAAGACTATTCTCAAGTGCACTATTAATGCAGCCCAGTCAAATTGGCACATCATGCTGTATCCTGCACTTTGGGCTTATTTGACCACTGTTAAAACTGCCACAGGGTTTTCTCCTTTCCAACTCGTTCATGGAGTGGAAGCAATAACCCCGGTTGAATGTGAAATCCCATCTTTAAATATTTCTATTCATGTGCTACCTGATATGACTGAGCTGGAAGAACATTTGTTACACTTAGAACATCTAGATGAACAACGTAGGGATTCGCTGACAGCAAACAAGGTTCATAACAATAGGGTAAAAAATCACTACGATAAATTGGTCAAACCTAGGATTTTTTCTGAAGGGTAGCTTGTCTTGCTTTGGGATCAAGACAAAGAACCCCTGGGGGTAGGGAAATTTAGGTCTATATGGTTAGGACCTTATGTCATGTCAAACGTTTTGAAGAAGGGTGCATATGAATTAACTAATTTCGAGGGAAATAAGCAGCCTGAGCCTATAAATGGGCTCTACCTCAAAAATTACAATGCTTAGGATTAGCACTTTTTTGTATTTTTATTGTATGTAACTTTATGTACAATAGCTCACCAGTTTGTGTTCTTATATCATCTGTTGGTTGTTACAGATGTCTTCTAAGTGGTTCGTAGGTTTTGTAGATGGCGCTAGTCACCACACTTTCAACCTGGCTTCAGCCGCATGGGTTACATTAGAGGAAATTTCAACTCAAAATGGGCCTCCTAAAATGAACTAATAAAATAATAGTTAAAATAATAAAATAATATTTATTAATTTTGGAGGAAGAAAAGAAAAAAACTACTTTTTTGTTTGTATTTTTGACATATCTCCCTGTTTTTTTACTCAAATTTCGATTGGGAGAGCTCGTTGGATGCAGAATTAAATTCTACATCCAACAAGTACCCACTCGGCATACTTTTGACGGATCCCGCTACCCCAAAAACAAGAAATACCTAAAAAAATGAAATGATGATGTCATCATTCCATTTTTTCAGGTATTACTTGTTTTTGGGGTAGCAGGGTCTTTCAAAAGTATGCTGAGTGGGTACTCGTTGGATGCAGAATTTAATTCCGCATCCAATGAGCTCTGCTGATCGAAATTTGAGTTAAAACACAGGGAGATATGTCAAAAATACAAACAAAAAAAGTAGTTTTTTTTATGATACCTATCCCCAAATTTATATTAAAAAAGTGTTTAAGACCTGTACGGTATTTCAAATTTAAAGAAATTTCATTGGCTAACACATGATGACATGGAATTTGAATAAAAGTTAAAAATCCCATTTTGAGTTGAAAATTCCTCTAATGTTTATTCACCCTCGAGATAGCTAGTTGCCTCAAAGGCACTTGTCTAGGTTTTACTACCAATAATGCAGCTGATTACAGGGCCGTCATTGAGATTTTGTGGGATGCCTTGTCACGAGGCATTACCCAGCTGGAAGTCAGGCTTGACTCTCAACTAGTAGTTTCCCAACTCAATCGATCTTATCAGGTGCAAAACCCTATTCTACTACGTTAGTTTATGCAAGTTAGGTTTTTGGAAAGAAATTTTGATTTTATTACATTTAATCATATTCCAAGAAATCAAAATTCATTAATTGATACATATGTGAATTATATCTTGGATTGGCATTTGACACAAATTTCATAAAATTTACAACAGACACTTTGAAAAGCACATGTAAATAAACCGACAATATATATATATATATATATGTGTGTGTGTGTGTGTGTGTGTGTGTGTGTGTGTGTGTGTGTGTGTGTGTGTGTGTGTGTGTGAATATCTGTCCATATTGATAGGTTGAGTTTGATCGTCAGATCCAGTCATAACTGTATAATATACAAAAAATATAAAAAATATGGATCGTAATCCATAAAAGGCTCCTTAGTCTAATATTGGCCACCCTGGTCATCTTGACCACCCAGCTCGCCCTGATCATCCTGGTCATCCTGCTCTCAGGCTTCTTCAACTTCTTCAGCTGCAAAAGCCTCAGCATCCTTTATGTAAACAAGCACTGATCTAGCTACCCTTCTCATAAGTCGTATCCAGATAGGTGGGATACCAACCACTAAATCCTGCATAATGGTAGGGATCTTCTCAATACGCAAAGCAGGTACTCTTTGGGTAAGCCTGGCCAGCTTCCCCTCAAGAACCCTAATCAGACAGTGATCCTCTCCTACCACTGGTCGCACATACATATGAGGATGCCTAACAGGGTGGACTGCTCCAATACCTGCATTTTTAAACATTTAAAGGATTAAAACTCTTATACATATGTATATATCTTTATGACTAAAATTCATAAAAATTTGCAAACTTGGAAAACCAAAAAACCTAATTCTCCCCATGCTCCTCCAGGAGGGAGGACAAGGTCATTGTCACCCTGGAAATCCAACCTAGCATATGGAAACTACTCTAGTACTGCTACCTGTCGCTCCCACCATAGGTAGAATTCATTATCATACACACTCTGAACCGATCCACCACCGCCCTGGTGAAGGAATATTTCTCCCAACTTACTCAGTCTAGGATGACGGGGAGAGGAAACTAGTATAGGTACTGTGGGACTGAGACCGGAAACTCTCTCAAATAAAAAGGACACCAATATGCTAGAATAATAGAAGTTTTTCTTTTGGCCTCTCTGGCAGTTAAAGAGTTGCTTCTTCATTATTGGGATTACTCTCGAGCACCAGTCATATAATGCTCCCTGTAGACATTCCACCACAATTGTCATTTGGTTTCGAGTTTCAAGATGAAGTGATGATGATACTGCAACCCTCACTATCGTGCTTACCAACACTTGTAATGGAAAGCTACGAATATGAACAATAGGGATGCAAGTACCCCTTTTCTGAGTACTAGGTGCACAATAAGTGTCAATGTAGTTCTGAACACTTAGAAGGTCACCGCCCCTACTGGTACCTTCCAAGTTCACAAGATCTCCCTGTTGTTACAAACCAGATATGAAATAGATGTCTTCTAGTGTAATCTCTAGAATATCACATTGTAAGTCAAATGCACCTAGATCATGATCCCAGTAGTTTATCGAAGACTCCAGTAAGCAGAAATTCGATCGCATAGGTGAGGTACAAAATAATTTAAGCAACCCAATTTGCCACAAAGCATGCACCATGGGGGCACTTCAAAGAGCATCTTGGTCCATGTATTCATGCTCCCTCTCCCTCCATTCAAACACCATGTTTCATCTTGTTAACAAGACCATTTTCAAACATTAAAATCATTTTAAAAAGGTTGATTTCGGCCCTATATAGCATTTTAATATGTCGCACAGTATACGTGACTGTCCTTTGGACATTTCACGTATCATATGCGAGTTTCTTTCGAGCAAGCCACGTATAAAATGTGTATACGCGACTGTTTACATAGCATACCCACGTATATAGTGTGAATGCCTTTAAATTAGTTGAAAACATCATTTTTTTTCATAAAATAAAAAATTTGCTTGGATGAAATGAAAGAGCATGGAGAGTAGATTTACCGGGAACTTGCGTTTTTGAAAATCTTCCAACGAATTGACCACAATGAGCAATTGAAAGCAAAGGTAAAACTTGTCTATATTGGGTAAAAATGCCAAATGGTGAATTTGATTTCTATTTTTTCACTATTTATAGAAATTATTTCAAAGAGTGGGTTTTTAACCTATAGTTTTTATTTTTTTATTAAAATCAAACTAATGCCATGTCATGTTTACCTAATGAAGTAGGTACAAGGATATTCAAAGTCATTTTTCACTCATATAGGGTAGGATTTTGATCATTCATATGCATTTTTGCATTTATACTCAATTCACTTTACCCCTAGGATTACTACTTTGACCACGGGCTATGGTATTCAACCATTAGTACCTTTTCTATATCATTGTTCTTCTATGGATAGAGATTTAATAACATGAGTACCCTAGTTTAGAACATATTTATTTCCTTTTGGTACTCATTCTGCATTTGTCGTAGGTTCCGAGGATCCTTCTTAGCTATTTTTCACGCCAAATTGAGCCTCATTTTGGTCTCTTTTTACAAGCTATCCCCTTTATAAGGCTCCCCACCCTTATGGAGTTTCTTTAGGCCCAGGCATAACTCCTCAAAATAGACTTGAATGCTGAGTAAACTTGTTCATTCGGGCTCGTTAAGAATATGTGAATGGGCATCCACATTGGTGGTAGGTTATCTCTTTCTCAGACCATGTGGAATAATACGAGAAAGGATCACTCTCTTTTCTGCAGAATTGAGAAGAGTATTCTCAGGCATAGGTTTATCAATTTTCTGGACCTAAGGGCCTAAACTTATGGAAAAGGACCACCCGGTATGAGCTTAGTTTCCTCTTTTTCGTGCTCTGGACCTAAACATGAAAAATATTCTGAGTGTACTTTATTTCTTTGTCATGCTCGTTAAAAAACAAGAACAAAACATCAATTTTACTATTGTAAGCCCCATTTATCATACTCAAATGGATATTTTTGAGTGATCTTGCTTTCCTTCACACTTGTAAAACTCAAGCTATAAGTTTCTCTTGAAGGAGCATTGGGTAGGTGGTAATTTAACCTTTTTTCGGACCTCCCTGACTAAGTATCAAAAAGGTTCACATTTTCTTCTTCGGAAGTTAAGAGAGTTCTTCTAAGATATGTTTTATACTTTTTTGGTTTCAGGACACTAAATTAGACGAAAAAGGAACCCCCTAGAGTCTTCTTTGGCGTTTTCAGACTCTCTAAATATGAAAACACCAAGCGAGCATGTACTAGTTCAGGCTCGTAAAATCCACGAATAAGTGACATTATCAAGCATTATTTCTTCTTCTCTTCAAGCATGTAAAAAATGAAGAGAGAGCTGAGTTGACTTTCCTATACTCGTTAAAATTTAACAAGAAAGGTATGGAAGAATCTTTCTCTTTGGGTTACAGTCGGTGGCGGCATGTCCTCCTTGAACATAGCACTCTTTGAACTTTTCGATACTCGTGTATCACTGTACATTTTCAATCCAACTATCACTTTCAATTTCTTACTCCTCCACTTGTATTTTATGCCTGGGGAATCTCATCATGTCTCCTACATGACAGATAAGTCTAGTTGTCTTATCTGTAAAGTTAAAAAGCTTCCTTCGGTCATATTTGTGTCGTGCTCACTGTTCAAGGATCTATCCCTATTTTTTCTTTTTATCCTAATTCCATCATTATCCTATCTGATATCACTTTTGTCTACTTTCCTTTATCCAGTTCCTAGTCACTCTTGTGATTCGTTGGAGGATTTATTGCCTTCCTCATCACAGCATGGTTTCTCATTAGCATTTCCTGAAGACGAACACCTAGAGTTTTGGCGATAGTACACTAGGATTCACTTTCATTATTGGTGGATTCCTTTGCTTCATTTGCCAATTGTTACCTATTGATTGACAATCTGTTGAATCCTTTTCATGTTTGACTTCGATACATCTATTCACAAATCCTGGATTGTATAGGTTCCTTTGTATTTTGACAAAGACCTTAAGTTCACATCTATAACCTAAGTTGCACAATATTGTGTTGTATTCACTTACACATCTTCCAGATCTTTGAAGACTCATCATGATTGTATATTGTGGATTCGATCCACCTTTGTAATATATGTGGTCTTGCACTTGTATCATATGATGTACTCAAATATTGTAAAGGAGCTAGTGTTCCAATATATTGAACATGGCATCCTTAGATATGATTTTGTATATGACATTTGATATGTATTTGTATCAGGTACTTCCTCTGCTTCCTTGGACTTTTGAGTTCTCCAAGATAATTATTATAATGTATTTCAGCCATCGCTTCCCTCTGACCTCACACATTAGGGGGCATTTGTTATAATCCAAAATGGCACTTCTCCATCCAAGTGCTGGCATTCCTCATGTTGGTACACAAAAGGACAATTTGGATTGAAGTGGTAAAAACACTATAGATGGGCACGACCTTTGATGCATTTTCCTTAGACCATCCTTGTATATTTTTATTATGAGTTTTGGGTTGCATATGCAACTATGTTCATTGCAAATCGTGTGTCATACATGAGTATTTGCATTGCAACCCGCGTATACTTGTATACGTGATTTTCCTTTGAGCAAATCGCATGTCATACGCGAGTTGCCTATATTAATACTCACGTATACCCTAATTTGACATTAAAAAATATAAATTGAGATTAGATGAGATTATTTGGAGCCTAATCCATAACTATCCCAACCATCTCAACCATCCCAACCTTCGAAACCACTCTATTTTCCAAAGTATAAATAGAGGCCTTGTGGTGGGGGCTAATGAATCAATTTTGGAGAGAAAAGTTATGCTGGTGGTATATATTCAGATTCTTGGATTAGTAGAACTCAGAGTCCTTTGCTTGCATAGGATTCCTTGTGTCATAATTTGGGTTGTACTCTTATCTTATTCACCGCTTGTTAATAAAGAGAATTCTTCTTCCAATCTTGTATTGAGTCTATTTAATGTATATTGGCTTAATGAATATGTTTGATTATGTTATATATATGATTTTCATCTAACCTCTGATATACATATGCATGAGATATTACTTGAAGGATTCACTCTTTGCAGGCGGAGAAGTACATCCCTAGAAGCTTTGGAGAGAAGTGGAGCGAGAGAAGATCAAGCTTGGACCAACCATCGCTAATCGGGTTATTCAATATTTTCTTCCTATTCTCTTTCCATTCCCTGTGAAAAGTTGATTGTCTGCAAGTTAGTAGTAAGTTAGTAACCCCAGACCCTAGGTTACAACGGTGCTTTATCCTGAACAACAACGTGAGGGCCATAAACGACTCTAGAATTTGAGTTGCTCAGCTTGAGTTGTTTTTACCCAGTTGCCATACTCGATTTTGGTCTTTGTGGTGTTTTTCCTTTAGTCCAGAACTATTATTACTATGTGCACACCATTTCTTGGTTTTTGAACTGTCTTTGGGAGTGGAAAAGGGCTCTAAGCTTGGTTGATAAACCTAGTGTGAGTAGGATCCTCACAGATAGAGCTAGAGGACTGGATTTCTTCTTTACACCCTCTAAATAGCACTAGAAGGGAAGGAATAGCCCGAGGGGATGTATAGCAGAGAAGGGGATGATTCCTTGTGTTGGGTGTGTGTGGATTTTTTAGAAGCTAGGATATTTCTAGTGTAGGTGTTCATATCTCTTGGATTGAACTCACTAGCTTAGCAGCCAACCTTTTTAGCTCCCTGTTATCCTGATAATCCCAACTGTGTTGGCTTGGATGAGTTTTGTGTATCCTTGGCTACGTGTGAGCCTACTAGTGTTCCCATCACTCCTTATGGAAGTCATGCCCATATTGAGGGTGACATTGTTGCTGAGATATTGATGAGCACACTGGCCTATGGTTGGGTGTAACATTGTAGTGACGTAGTTGGTTGCGGGACAAGCTTCTGTTAAAGATAAGTATCTTCTTGTGCTTAAACCTTTGCAACTGTATTGTTTTACAAATGAACATGATGAATTCTTAATTGTGTGAATGATATGTAATTGCTTCCACTATATGTTTAAATGGTTTAGACATCTCTATATGTATTATGATTATCATGCATCTGTGTATGTTTATTTCACTGTCATTTTATATTATGTTCATGGGGCTAGGTTTCCCGGGTGCTTATTTAGCATGTTCAGTC
>LPNX010360825.1:194411-241911 GCA_001517045.1 Pseudotsuga menziesii | reverse complement strand
GTGCGGAAGGAGGAAAGCGGAAGTGTGGAAGGAGGAAGGCAGAAAGATCGATAAAATATCTTGCACACAGTTGAGTTCCGATTTCCGAGTTCCAAAGTGCAAAAGGAGGAAAGAGGAAGTACAGAAGGAGGAAAGACCGATAAAAGTTCCATCACACATTTAAGTTCCAAGTTTCGAAGTGTGGAAGGTAGAAAGAGGAAGTGTGGAAGGAGGAATGCAGAAAGGCTATTAAATGTTCCTGTTGCACATTAGGTTTATGATTTCCAATTTTCGAGGTCGGAAAGGCAGAAAGAGGAAGTGTGGAAAATCCAGTTTAGTGCGGAAATGGTTATTACGATTGAAGAATGGATCTCTCAGGGTCAAAGTGACTATTATAGTAGTCCTTATGCCTAAGAATTATTATACAAGGATGAATTTGGCCATTAGTTATGGTCAGGGTGTCGGTTTATTTATATTTTTCCCTTACAGTTGGATTTTTATTAATATGTAGGAATTTATATATGGATATAGAGATTTTTTTTATTGCATTTTTTAGGTATGTTACAAACAACTACCTGAATGTATTCATGATGAGCGATGTTTCCCTGTCGTAAAGTGGAATTGAACCCTACATATTGCATGATGCGTCTGTAACACATTTAACAGGAACATTTTTGCTAAACTGCCTATTTTTCATTTTGCATTTTCTTGCAAACTCTGATGCAACATTTTTCTAGCACTAGTGTATTTTCTCCAATCCTTGGAAAAAGATGTCCACTAGTAACTACTAACAACCCATTTTTATCAAAGCATGGGATCATTGACTTTCTTGCAGATAATTATTGTAGAATTGTGTTAGGAATAGGAAAATTACAAAGATACGATAAGAGAAAGCACATGAACTCAAAAAGGATACAACATTGAATTAACAAAAACAATAAGTTTTGATGAATTAACTCTTATATTGAAATAGAAATAAAGACAAAAAATTTCATGTATTGACTTTTATTGAAATAGCAATAAAAGTGGCCCTTTCTAGGTCAAAATTGGTCAAGAACACAAAACAAGCATCAAGTTATTAAGGATGATTCACAATGAAAATGATTCCATACAATTTAAGATAGAATCATTTCCGTAAAAGCACAGTTTACTTGAGTACAACAATACTAGCTCAGTTGGAGTGGCTCAAGATAGCTTCTAACATGTGGAAACATGGATGTGAAAGTTAAACAAGTCCAAAGTTAAACATGTCAGGAATTTGAACCATGGTTACAAATAAAATACTGACCACCTACTTAGAGACTTATATTAGAGTGGTAACACAATAAAGTGGGGTTAACAAAGTTACTTTATGTAAGGAGTCTATCAATATAGATAATATTTATTTATTAAATACCCATTGCTATCTAAGGAAACATTGGAACAATTTTCATTCTTTATTTAGAATGCATAAAATGTGGATCTCTTTGTCTAGATTGAAAAAATGAATCTTATCCATATCACTCTGCATCAACGAGGTATAGTCCAAGAAAGCATGTATTGAAGACCCATGGCTTCATATAGTTTCTCATAGGATATGTAGACTACTTCTCTCGTGTAATTGTTGTTAAATTCTGATAGTTTTGTAATATTATTCATGAGATATTTCTATAATAATGATAATGAATCCTACGTGGAAAATGCAATTTGTAGTAACAAGTTAAAATTTGGAAGCATAGGAAATGAGTTTGCTACTGAAAATTCAACACTACCTATATATATATATAGTCGCTGACATTAATGAACCGAGATGCCTTGCTTATGCCTCCTCGTGTGATATGAAAAATCCTATAAAAAACATTTGGATGTGCATAATGTATATGAACCCTAAAATACCAAGAACCCACAGAAAACCAAATAATGGAATTCCATATTGGGCTTAACCATTCAATCACAATGATACCTTTGAACTGCAAATGAAAATATAAGAATTAATAGAAGAGGGAAAAAAGGAAAGAAGAGTCAAATTTTAACTTAGTTTAGAGTATTTTCCAGGACACGTTGACCGAAATTCACAAAACTTGTTTCCTGGTTGCACATGAACCAGGATAAAGATGACACACTGCATATGTATTTACCCAATATTAGAATTTAGTTGATAAAAAAAATTCAACTCCTTTGTTCCAAGAAAACAAAGAAAGCAAAAATTCATTATGGATATGGGAATCTTGAAATAAAAAATGCTAAAATTTACGTATACCTTCTAGTGAATACATGCTCACGAAAGCCAAGAATTTTTGGAGGGTGAAGCCCATGATCACTATGAAATTATTTAAGAAGATTACGCATTTTGAGAGCCTCCTTGAAATAGTTATCCTGATATACATATCATTTCTTAAGAAACATCCTAGAGTGAACATAATCCATAAGAATAACTTTCCTCGCGCTTTCATGTACTAAAACTGATACTTATTTCATAAATAGTAGAAATGCTCATTTTCTATATAGATTAATTTAGCATTGATACAAACATAGAAAACCACATCCTAGAGATCTCCTCGGACGTTGCCCAACGATATGGTTGTTCAGAAACAATTTGACTGGAATGTTTTTCAGTATGACACTTTTCCATAGAAGTATTGTATTTTGCATTTCAAGATTCATTTTTATCCCTCCAATGTAATGACTAGAGATTAACAATGGAAGATGTTCCCAATGCCCAAAAACCCCAAAACAATAGTCAAGCAATAAGGAAAAGATAAACACTTTCAAATCATCTAGCCTAGTAGAAATCAACCAAACCACAATCCTTAATGACCCTTTCCCACATGAGTTTATAGGAATTCAACCACAAATTTTTTCCAAGTCTGTTTCATAATTCTTCCCCAGCCATTCCAAACCCCTTATAATCCCACATTATTTTCACAAATTATGTCCATTTGAAATCAGAGAATCCAAATTCATTAGTATGGAAGGGGAAGTTACAAAACATGCCTTCAATTTAACGAAAATAATCACACCTCGATTAATTATCTCTACAAATCTGGCTTCTCCATGAATGTTTCTCACAGATCTGTGTGCACAACTCCATCTTCACCATGAACGTTGCTCACAGAGCTGTGTCTGCAACTCCATACCTAGATAATTGTGTGGGGTTTCAAAATAAAGTAGAGCTTTATAATAGAACCACTAAAATGTAGACACAGAGTTGTATATACGCCTAAGGTTTTGTTAAAAAAATTAAAGTTAAAAAAACATTCATGGGTGTGGATTGGTGGAACTATCTTCATTGGTATGGTTGAGCAAGGCTAAGCTATACTAGGCTTATCATTGTGTTGCATCCTCACCTATTGAGTTATGTTGACTATCCATCTAGACATTGCCATCATGGAAAGTCCAACTTTATATCTTTCATAAAAATAAATATGAGAAGATGTAAAGAAACGTAGATATGAGAAGGTGTAAAGAAAAGTCTATATAAGCAACATGGAAGAAGTCATAAAAAAGTAAGAAAGAAATCATAGTGAAAAGTCTCTAAGAGCAATATGAAAAGTTGTTTTTTAAGAAAAAAAGCTATATTATATATTGATAATATATGAAACTTTTACAAAATAAATAAATGAAAAAATTTAAAATGAACACTAACATACTATAATAGTCAAAGGTAAATATATGCAAAAAAAATCTAAATAGATGGCTATAAAAAAACTAGATAAACCAATAATATACAGTAGAAGCTCAATGGATGAGCAACAACAAAGCAATATCCATTTGAAACCGAGGATAGTCCAAAAACTTACCAAAAAGGATAAAAGAAGATAAGAACAATCCATTAAAAACACCAGAAAGAGATCTAGTGATGGAAAATATGAATCTTGTCTTTCGAAGAAATCTTAGATCAACCCACAATTCATTGAAAAAAAACCCTTCTCCATGTAAAGGGATTTTTCTAAAAGTGTATCTGCCAATTGATTAAATTGCATGTACACATATGTGAAGGAGATATCCTTGAACTTCCCAATCGGGAAGAAAGAAATTTTCATCCAAGCTGATAAATGAAGAATATTTATGTTGCAAGTACTTGTATCCGAATCTATAAATACTTTTGCATCCCCAAAAATCCGTACATTACCTAGCTAAAGGTGTTTAGAGAAGTAGACGATCATCTACAGAGATAAGATTTTTCCTTTTGTGTTTGTGCCAGAGCCACAACACATCTATATTTTGTACATATGCAACCCATCCAACCATAAGCCAACACCTGCAGCACAGGCTAAGAGTTCCAACTATCAAGACCCATAAAAAAGCTATTTATTTTCCCATAATCCAAAAAAGGATCAAGGGAGTTTGTTGAGAGACTTTTTTGAACAAAATTAGAACTATTTGTAAAATCTCAAAAAGCGACAATGCCCCTAGCTCCAACCTTCTTGATATCTGATCTTATTCCTTAAAAAATGAGCTTGTTTCTTACCTTTCATATTTTCCAGCAAATAAAGTTAGGAAGAGCCTACCACTCATTTCCACACGATTTCCAGTAGTGGAAACATTCATCCAAAGTATTTCTAGGTATCAATATGGTACTGGTTCAACTAGTACCTAATTCGTAATTGTAAGAACCTAATTTTCCTTTGGCACATGCTTAACGATTTGCTTCAATGGTGCAGCAGGGATAGAGATGGTCAAGAGAAAATCCATGCAATTTCTTTTTTGTATCTCTAAAGATCGAGGTGAATGGCACCAATATTACTAATAGAAGGCAGAAAATTTACAAAATTTACTAAATTGTAACACTTCATTGTCACAATTGCAATTTTCCATGACACAATTGAAAATGACTAACATAAATGACTAATTCATATTCTTCTAAGTAGTCATTTTTTATATCGTGACTAAATTAGTCGTTTATGTTAGTCATTTTTTACTCAAACACTAATTATATGGTCATATTTGTTAACTAAATTAGTCATTTATAGTTGTGTCAGTCAAAATTTCTCATATTTAGTAGTAAATCACTTGAAAAACCTATGGTGACTAGAATTTTTAGCCATGTAGTAGCTAATTCCTCATTTTGTACTAGTGCAAGTTCTCTAGTTCACACCCAATTTGTGTTGGCTTGCCTTCCTCTCCATTATGAAGTTCAATTGGTGATTTCAGTTCTGATCTATGTTCTTCATTTGGATATGATCCAAAATATGCCTTACCACCATGGACAACACCATCCTCCTTTGAAATGATTTTTAGATCACCAACAAAGAAACTAGAAGTGATTTTACCTCCCACACTACCAACAATTAGATGTTGAATTGTTGGTTTATTAGTTGCATATTGATCCTCTTCATACTTTCTTGGAGTAATGGGGAATAAGAAAGATATTCCAGAGCATCTTATTTTAATAAAATTAAGGTTTCTCCATATTGAATGGTACTGTGATCATCACTTGTCAAGACTCTTATTGAAGAAAATCCAAATACTCTCATAATGCTTGAACGTGATGATGGATTTGATGAATCTTTACTTTTGGTTCCTTCTTCTTCCATTAGGGGAGTTTTGAGGTAAAAAATGGGCCTCAAAACAAAAATTGTACCATTAAAATTCACTTTATAAGAACCAATAGGATTCAAGATGATCATGTCAACCATAAGGGTTAAATTTGTAAAACAAAATTGAGGGAAAAATAAGAAAACTATTTTTTCTTATTGTATTTTTGGCATATTTCCTTATTAGTTCACCCAAATTTCAATTTTGGGGACTTGTTGGATGTGGAATTTAATTCTGCATCCAACCCATACCTACACTGCATACTTTCCTCAATTTTAATTTTTGGGTGTCGTGGGTACCTCATAAGTATGCAGTGTGGGTATGGGTTGGACGCAAAATTAAATTATGCATCCAACGAGTCCCCAAACTTGAAATTTGGGTCAAACGATAAGGAGATATGCCAAAAATACAATAAGGAAAGGTAGTTTTTCTTTTTCCCCTCCAAACTTTAGAACTTTTATTTTATTATTATAACTCTTATTTTATTATTTCCCTTATGAGGCCCATTTTAGATCTCAAAACTCTCCTAATTCTCTTTCCTCGGAGAGGTGTAACAACTTGGTTCCTATAGGGATGGTTTGTTTCTCGTGAAAGAATAATCATCTACATCCTTGGTCTCAAATCCAAATATGCAATAAAAATAATATTTGAAAGGAATGGTTTTTGTTACACTGAAATGTTGTCATCTTGATCCATGTGTCAACATTATGCCTAATTCCTAAATTTTCCTTGGCTAAATTTGATTGAGTTTGAATTTGTCCCTAGCTCTTTTTCCTCCTCTAGGAGGGCTGGTGCTCTTTCTCCTAAGGAAAGGTGCGCCAAACCCTTGCTAACACTCTTTCTGTTCATGCAAGGAGCACCATTGTCACTCTTTCCCCTCTTAAAAGGTGCACCAGCCCTCTCTGGAGCTCTGTCTCCTACTGTTAAGTGTGCCAGAGGTGTTTTGAGGGAAAAAAATGAAGCTTCGAGGCCCTTTTCAAAGGTGCGTGAGGTGGAGGACCTTTCCTAGCTTCTAGGTGAGGTGGAATTCGGTTCCCTTACCTATGGGAAAGATCCCTAAAACCCCTTCTCCTAATCCTCAACCTACTCTATCCCTTTAGCCTTATAAATTTAACCCTCTCTCTATTGTGAAGGGAGGAAGGACTATAGTACTCTTATGATGGTGGAATTTCTATGTGATCCCTATCATCCTTTGGGAGGAAAAATCTCATCCTTTGGGAGGATATTGTCTTTCTTTGGAGGATTGGATTGGATTGTTGGATGGAATATTGGAGCGCTAAGGTTAGGTTGTGATGTTCTTTCTTATGTAATTCTATGTATCTTTTTTATTATAGTAATACAAATCTCTTTCCATAAACATTATTTTGTTGATGATGTTTAGATATTTATTCCTTAACTATTAGATTAGATCAATTCATGTTTAGATACACATGTACTATTTTCTTGTTTCCACTTGCTCTACAGGGTTTTGCAGCACATATCTGAAGGCTCTAGAGCTTGTATCAACAAAGAAAGAAGAGGATTTGCTGACTTCGGGTTAGTGATCTATCTATTAACTTGCATTTCTATTTGATATAGGAAAGTAGATTGTAATTTGTACTTGATTTGTTCTATATCCACTTGGACTAGGGAGATCTTTCTTGAGCCATCTTGAGTACACTTATCCACTAACATATTTACAAATCTCTTCCCCCAAATAAATATACACTTTGTAATGGTGGGACATGTTTTTAATTGCATATTTCATATTTTCTAAATCCTTCTTAGGATTAGCCATTGGTGGTTTCAGCCTTGTTTTCTTCATAGTCTATATGGTCACAAAATTAACCATCCTTGTCTCTTAAAATTTTAAAGTTTCCATGAACATAGATCACCTCTTCTTCTTTAACAAACTGATGAAATTCATTATCTTCAAGTATTTGTACAAGCCTCATGCTTGCAACTTCAGATGTGTTATGCAATATTTCTTCACTAAAAGCTCACTTTCCATGGGAGTAGAGGAAATAGATATGATACCACTATAATGTACCTTTTTTATTTTTTGTACACTAACTCAACTAGTATATTAACTTAATATTCAATTCATAAAACAAGCAAAACAAGGTACTAGGAATGAGACTAGAATTGTTGAAAGTAACCTTCATGCAAAGAATATTTTTTCTAAGTCCACATATGATCAATGATTTTTTTTGTAAGGTAAGTAGCAGGTCTGCAAGTATATATCAAAGGTGCAAAAATACAAAATTTTATATTAGACAATCAATGAAATGGTTGATCTCAAGAATCCTCTACACAATGTGTTGGGACCATTTGGGTTTCAAGAATAATCCAGGATGAGTTCTAATACCAGGATCCTAGGAACCCTAAATTATGAAAACTAGGTCCATGATATCATTAATTTTCAAAACCAGAGGCTTAGGAAATAATAGAATTGATATGGTTGTGAAATTAGAAAAACTAGTTACCATGACAACTCAACTCATTTATAAACAAAGCTTTCCAAACAATGGAATAGGGTTTTGAATTCTAACTTTCATGAATGTATGGGATTAATTGATGTATTAATGACCTTAAAAATTTGACATAATGTAAATTGGACCTATTGATAACTTTTGGTAATAGTTATAATAAAACTAGTCAATGTTTCATGAAAATCTAGGCAATGTGAGAAAATTTGATATGAAACTTCACAATATTGATTAGAATCGTCATATATTTTTCAGATATGAAATACTACCTCAAATTTAAATCATAGAGGCTGAAATAAAATTCACTTCAGAGTCAGTGGTAGCCTCCTTTAGCAAAAATATCATTACTAAGGGACTTGGAGACTATAATTAAATCGATCAATCCATGATCAGAGATTGTCTCCTTCAAAGAAATAGAGAGAAATAAAAGAAAGAGGGGAAGAATTCAAAAAGGAATCCTTCAATCACTGAGAAGAGATCTTGAACATGGCTGAAATGTATCTCCAGAACTGAAATTAAAACTCCACAATTGGATTCATATGATACTCTTTGAATTACTAAGGAAAAACTAGGAAAATACAATGGGGCACATCTCCCACGGTTGGCTTAGGTACATCTCTAAGAACTAGAGAAGCTCGAAGCTCACTCACACACTTATTCAAAATGCCAAAGATGTGAGAGTAGTGTACTATCATTATTTGATAGGAAACATGGATTCTGGGTAAACTTTACTCTTCATGTGTCCCACTTTCCTCAACCAATGTGCCATCGTGAGTTTAATTGGGACTTTCCTCCTTTTCCACTGACATGCCTTTTTCTTAATTTGGAAACTAAAATCTCCTGCTTTTAGATTGAATTTCCTTTTCTCATTTTTGGATACTGCTCCCTACTGATTTTTTGTATGATTTTCCTTTCTCCTTGTTTGAAATTGTTCCCTCTTGATGTCCAAAATTTTCACGCTTTTCATGTTGAAATATTTTTTTGCACTTGCCTACTTTTATGGAGGGCTACTTTTGTCATCCATTCTATCTTTTTCTACTTTTCTAGATATTTATTAAATTTTTCCTAGTTTCCAATGAGGGTGACAACCCATTGGATCCATGAGGCCTCATGTTACCCCCCTGCCCCTTTTCCCATCTATCACATCCACTATGTAGAAAAACTAATATAAAGGAATTAAAACATGAAAATTTTATCCTAAGTCTAAAAGTTGCGTACAAGGATATTTATTATCTATCAAAATTAACCCCCTTTTTAATTAATCTAGTTCTCCACTAAGAACCATGGGGTTCTCAAGTTATAGATTTTTTTCCATGGTGTTATCTAGAAAATGGGGACATTACATCCTTAAATTAGTAGTCTCCCTCATGCTCGACAACTACACCTCTAAAATCACATTAAGGTGAGGTCATACATTTCGAAGGTAGTAGTGTTTGATTTTGAAAATCATGGTAGAAAAATATTTGGTACAGTGTAGTATTCAGTTTCTTCATTAATATTCTAGACACCCACCCCTATGGGATTCTTCAAATTATTGACAATTTCTCTTCTCCAACACCGGTAACATTCATTCGAGGTTCATGTACTCTCACATGGTTTGAATCTGCCTTTATCCATGTCCAAGAAGTTTATGAGAGATTTCTCCATCTCTTCATTTTGTATCCAATCTCTCCATCTTCACAAGAATGGGAATTCCCTCCTCATTTGTATGAAAATAACACCTTTAATTATCTCTCCACCAGCAACTTCCCTCCTCATGAAAGGTCTATTTGTCCACCTATGTTTCCAACGCTTTCAAGAATAGCAAAGAGAAAACATAGAAATGTTGATGCACTATTGGTTCTAGGTACCCTCTGAACCTCATACATCAAGTGGGCATTTGTTACAAGGAAATATCGCACACATCCGACATTTTTTCAATATAAATGGTAAGGCATCATCAACATACATCATGCATCCAATCAAATACATCTTCCCAAGACCCAAAGAGAAACCTGAATCTGAAAATACCCAAAGGGAGTAAAAATACAGAACAATGGGGACAATACTTTATTGATTCTTGTGACAATGAACATCTTTAGTACAACCCCAACATGGTAGTGCATATTTCCCTTTGATATTCGTGTGATTGACACAAACAACAAAATCTCACCCACCAGTAGCGCATTGAAGGCTCATGAAATCTCCATTACCTCCAAGAATTCAAATTTTGGCTCTTCACACACTTGGTTTCCTTAAATGGCCTCTATTTTGTACTTTGGAGACACATCATGTATAATTGGGTTCACATTGGGATATTGTTATTGTAAGTTTTTCAACATTAAGCTAGCATTATTAGGATCTTTAACTAAGAGAATAACAAGCACATCAATCAAACACAAGAGACAATGAACATAGTGTTTTCCTTGGGCAAACTGTAAATGGAGGAAACCCCGCAACTTCCTCAAAGATAGAATCAGCACCAAAATAGAAAAGCCCAATACAGTAAGTGATCTCCCGACAGTAGTAACCTTTTTCTTATCTAGCCTCAGTGTCTTCTCCTTCCTCAACTATGTTCTACACTTGAGTGTGTATGAGTTGTGTGCTAAATAGAGACTACAGCTCTCTATTTATACTAATATCGGCATGACTAAAACCCTACAAGGGTCGAACTCTACTAGGAGAGTCTAATAACCCTAGTGCCTCAAAACTGCGAGGACTCTAACCCTTAGAAAATCAGAGGGTTACCCACAATGACTTGACATGACTTGTTTACATAATAGATCCTCCTGATCAGAACATCGGGGCATGACAACATGGCTCAATTACATAATAGATACATCTCGGAATAAACATCGGGTTACAAGACATAAGATACATAGATGAATACATTCTGAAGTTGCAAATACATCAACACTCCCTCTTAACTAGGAAGGTATTCTTTCGATACAATTTTCAGCACTGGTCTTCTTCTTTTCATCAACTGGATCATCTCATCATCTTCAACTCTTCTTAGTCTTCAAGTCTTCTTTGTCTTCGAGTCTTCTTTGTCTTCAAGTCATCTTCTTCTTCAAGTATTCTTCATCATGGGATCTGCATCATAATGACTACTAGCTCATCATTGTTGGATCATCACTCGATCTGGATCATCATCAAGTCTAGATCATCATCAAATCTGGATCACTTGATCTGGATCATCATCACAACTGGATCGTCACTTGATCTGGATCGTCATCAAGTCTGGATCATCACATCTAGATCACTTGATCTGGATCATCATCACATGCTATCTCATAATGGTGCTATGTCAATTCTTCTCATCATAGGAAGTTCTACAGAGTCAATCCTGTATGCCTACCCTTCATGTAGGTCTTCATCAACACTTATATCTGACATTTAAGTCAGAATGGCCTGCCCAGCTCTTACATCTGACCACATATTGTCAGAAAGGCATGCCCAGCACTCACATCTGACCTCATCTTGTCAGAAAGGCTTAGCACTCACATCCAACCTCATCTTGTTAGAAAGGCTCAGCACTTATATCCAATCATGTGCAAGCACATCGCATCGAAAAGGCTCTGCACTTACATCCATCCCCATATTGTCAGAAAGGAACTGCACTTACATCTAACCTCATCTTGTTAGAAAGGAACAACACTCACATCTGACCATGTGTAAACACATCGCGTCAGAATGGTTCAACACTTATATCCAACCTCATCTTGTCAGAAAGGCTCTGCACTTACATTCAACCATGCGTAAACGCATCGCATCGAAAGGGAATGCACTCGCATCTGATCATGAAGGAACTAATCCTATCATCGCAACAAAATGGCCTCCGTTCCTAGATTGAGCTACCTGGTAACTGACCAGGATCCTCCATTCCCAGAATGGTAGTTGCCCTTACATCTGACCTACTCGTCAGAATGGCCAACACTCGCATTTGACATGGGAGGAACTTAATCCTTTAGCCATGATAGAATGGTTCATCCCTTACATCTGATCAAGTGGGAACACATCCCTCTATCACATCAGAATGGCTTCTTAGTCCTAAACTGAGTTTTCCTGGTAACTGACCAAGTACCTTCATTCCCAGAATGGCAGTTTCCCTTACATCTGTCCTGCTCGACAGAATGGCCAGCACTCATATCTGACATGGAAGGAACCAATCCTCTCACCATGACAGAATGGCTCAGCCCTTACATCTGACCATGGAAGGAACCAATCCTCTCACCATGTCAGAATGGCTATGGGTCTCATAACTTTCTCTTGGAGGAAACCTCGATCTAGAGAACACCAAGCTTCTCCCTGAAGTACTCGAAATTCATCCTAGCCAATGGATTCGTCAATACATCATCTATTTGTTCCTCCGTCGCAACATACTGGAGCTTCACTACTCCCCTCTGCACCATATCCCTGATATAGTGATACTTGATATCGATATCCTTCGACTTGTCATGGAACATTGGATTATATGACAACTTCACGCAGCTCTGGTTGTCACAATGTATACAAGTAGCATCTAACTGGAGATCAAATATATCGGACAGTAGCTTCCTCAGCCATACTGCCTCACAACTAGCTGAAAAAGCTGTGACATACTCTACTTCAGCTGTACTTAGTGCCACATAGGATTGATTTCTGCTAAACCAAGAGATCACACTTGATCCCATACTGAAGCAACACCCTGAAGTGCTCTTCCTATCAATGGCACTGCCTGCCCAATCTGAATCGACATAACCCTCCAAGTTAATCTTCTGATTCAACTCATACTTGAGCCCATAATCGACTGCACCCCTCAAGTACCTCAGAATATGCTTTGCAGGAATCAAGTGAACATTTCTCAGATCTGTCAAGAACTAGCTCAAGGTGTTCATAGCAAAGCAAATGTCTGGTCTTATGTTCGTCAGGTACATCAAGGACCCAATCATTTGATGATACATCATAGCATCAACCGGCTCTGATGAAGCATCACTCAATATATTTAGGTTTGATGCCATAGGTGTGGCCATGGCTTTGCACTCCATCATCCCAAACCTCTTCAGGTTCTCTACTGCATACTTCCCTTATCCAAGGAAGATTCCATCTATACTCTACCACACTTCCATGCCTAAGAAATAATGCATCATACCCAAGTCCTTCATTTTGAACTTGGAAGCAAGCTTTCTCTTTGTATCAGCAATCAACCCATCCATACCTGTTACAAATAGATCATTTACATATAGTAGGAGCATCACTGGGTTGCCATCTTCAACCTTGTAGTAAAGGTTGGAATCTTCTTTACTTTTGGTAAAGCCCAAACTGGATAGAAATTTGTCAATCCTGCCATACCAAGTCTTTGGTGTTTGTTTCAAACCATACAAATATTTCCTCAATGTACATACATGAGACTCTCTATCATGTGTCTCAAAACTGAGTGGTTGTTCTACATACACTTGCTCTTCTACTACACCATTCAAGAAAGCAGTCTTGACATCCATCTGGTGTATATTCCATTTCATCACTGTAGCCATAGCAAGTACTGATCTGATGGAAGTGTATCTGGCTACAATTGCAAAGGTTTCTTCATAATCTATTCCTTCTTTCTAAGAGAAACCCCGAGCAACAAATCTTGCCTTATATGTTTCAATGCTACCATCTGCAGCATGCTTTATCTTGTAGATTCATTTGGAAGTTACAACTGACTTTCCTTCTGGTGTTGGGACAACATCCCAAACATCATTCTTCATGATCAATTGGTATTCTTCGATCATAGCATCCTTCCATTCTTTTCGTTCTGCCACTTCTTCATAACTGGAAGGTTCTTTATCAATGAAATCACATAGTAAAGCTACATACCCAGAGCAGGATCTGGTCCTCTTTCTTTCTCTGTGATTCTCTTCTAGAGCCCCATATCTTTTCACACCTTGGATAATTTCACGTACCTAAGCAAGTTTCCTCTTATGAATATTCTTCTCTAGAGGTGGATCTACAAGTCTTTGTGGTTCTTCAAATTCTCGATCTTCTTCTTGAATTTCTTCGTTCATGGTTGTATCATGAATTCTGGGTGCTTCTGCTTCTTCAGGTTCTTCAGTAGGTCTGTTTCTAGATTTGTTGTAAGTTGTGTCTTCATCAAATGTCACATCCCTGCTGATGTCAAGTCTTCTTGTATCCCAGGAAATATATTCTGTAAGCCTTCAAGCTTTCAGAGTATCCCACAAATATACCCTTCTTTCCCAAAGGATCTAATTTTGTTCTCTTCTCTTTTGGAATGTGTATGTATATAGGAAAGCTGAATATTCTAAGATGGCTAACTTTTGATGGAGAAGACTTCTTCAGGAGTCTTGTTCTCATGTACTCTATGTGGAGTACGGTTCTGCACATCCACCATTTTTCTGGTAGCTTCAGCCCAAAGATGCATAGGAAGATCTTGATCATGAAGCATAGCTCTTGCAACTTCCATGATAGTTCTGTTCTTCCATTCCACAATCCCATTCTATTGTGGATTATAAGGAGTGGAAAAATCCCTCTTAATCCCTGATTCTTTACATGGCTCTTTGAATTCATTAGAAGTGAATTCTCCACCATTATCTGATCGAAAGGTCTTGATCTTCTTTTCGGTGTGATTCTCGATCAAGGCTTTGAATTCCTTGAACTTGCTGAATACTTCATATTTGTTCTTCATGAATTAAACCCATGTCTTCCTAGGAAAATCATCAATAAAAGAAACGTAATATGCATACCCGCTTAGTGATTTTGATGACATAGGACTGCATACATCGGAGTGGATGATTTCCAAGATTCCATTTGCTTTGCTTTTGCTACCTGGAAATGTCTTCTTTGTGTTCTTTCCTTTCGCACATCCTTTGCAGACCCCATCATGTTTTGCTTGTATTTCCTTTTGTCCACATGATGACTTGACCATCTATGACTGCAACCCTCATTCCTTTTGCATCCAATGCTGATATGGAGAGAAGGCTCTTCTTGAGTCCTCGCACAAATAATACTTCCTTCATTGTCATAGACTTTCCAGAGTCTAGCTTATAGGAAGATTCTGCACTACCCTTTATTGGATATTGGTAGTCATATCCTAGCTTCACCTTGTCAGGTGATTCATGTTCTGAAAGTTTCACAAAGGATTCCTTGAATCCAGTCATATGTTTGGAGGCCCTAGTATCAATAAGCCAATCATCACTTCCATGAGTAATGTTTCCCATGAGAGAGGATATCAAAACATATTCATCCTCGCTTGAAGAATCTTCACTTTCATATCTAGTTCTCTTTGATGAAGGTTCATCATCCTCTGCTGCATGAGCATGATGTCTTCTTTTGTTTCCCTTCTTCTTGTGAGAGCTACTTTTGTTCTTAGGACAATCTCTAGCAAAGTTTCCTTTTTCATCACATGTATAGCAAATGAACTTATACCTATCTCTAGGCTTTTTAGAGTTATTCCTATGATGAGAGTACTTACTCTGTGATGGCTAGATCTAGGTTTCTTGGATTATATTGTGAGAGCTTGATATTCACTTCCCATCTTCTCTTCTCAAGCTGCTATCCAAGCTTCTTCTTGAGAACATTTTTCCCACAGTCTACTTAACTTAACTAACTTCTTTCTAGCACAGATCCCTTGAATGAAAGAGTCCCATGTCCTAGGGAGACCATTCAAGGTGTTCATCATAATTTCTACATTCTCCACTTCTTCATCTACTGCTTCTAATTGTTCCTTGATCTGAGAAACACTTGTGAAGTAAGACTAGATGGTCTCTGCATTCTCAATCTTCACATTCTTTAGTTGGTTCCTCAAGGTCAACTTCCAGTTTATGTTCTTCCCTTCAAACAATTTGGTTAGGGCATCAAACATAGATTTAGGTGTCTTGAGAGAGTACACCTGTGGGATAAGGTGATCCTTGATAGAATCAGCAATTATCCTCTTTGCCATAACCATCTTCTTCTTATGCAAGGCCTTAGCCTCATCTCCCTCTGGGATTGGAACCTCCTCGTTGATGTAGGAGTCCAACTCATTTTCTTCTAGGACTAGGGAGATCCTATACTTCCAGGCTCAGAATTTATCAACTTCCTCAAGATTTTCATCAAGCTTGGTATGATGAGACATATTAACTGAGAACCTCAAATGTAAATACAAAATATTTATATCTTACCAGGTCAAGATGTCGGATCTGGATTTGGAGCTAAAATCCTGCAATACTGGATTAGGAGAAAATTAGGGTTTTGCTTTTTTCGGAGTTCTATCCACCTAAATGCCTTGAAATTTATCCCTAACTTCAGTTTTGGGGAGGAGATCAATCTAGGCCTGGGCTCACTAAAAAATTCCTCTTCTATGAAAAGCCCTAATTTTTGGCAGTAGTGTCAGGTCCAAAACTGAAAAACCTCAAAATTGGATTCTGCTTCAACAAAAAGATGCGCCCTAAGGAGGAGAGTTATTCCACCTTACTTTTGCTGAAAATCTGTTGAGGAATATCCACAAAATAGGAATTCCTAGTTACCGCAACTGCACAGTGTCTTCTTCTCAGGTTAGCTCTGATACCATGTTAGTTTTGCATATGAACATTTATTCACAGTTTTAGCTCATTCCCCTTGGTATGCAGATGTCGCTAATTACTTTGTTGCAGGAAAGCTTCCGACACATATGTATAAAAGAGAAAAGAGAAAAATCATCTAGAAAAGTGCTAGGTATTGTTGGGTAAACGGTCACCTCTTTTACACAGGTCCTGATCTTGAAATCAAAAGATGTGTAAGGGAAGATGAAATCTTTCATATACTGAAGGCCTGCCATGATGAACCTTATGGGGGACATTTTGCAGATAGAAGGATAGGATACAAAGCACTGAGAATGGGCTACTATCGGCCAACTCTTTTTAGGGATGCAAAAAGATATGTTTAGTCTTGTGATAACTGCCAAAGGATGGGTCAGCCCAACAGATTATATCAAATGCCTCTGCAACCACAATTAGTAATTGAACCCTTTGATAGATGGGATCCGGATTTCATTGGCCTTATCAGCCCTCATTCCAAAAAAAAAGCCTACATCTTGGTCTGTACCGATTATATGACCAAATGGGTAGAAGCTGTAGCTCTGGCGAAAGCTAATGACCAGGCTATGATTGAATTTCTATACAGTGAAATATTTACCCATTTTGGGGTACCTAAGGACATAGTTACTGATAGGGGACCGTATTTCATGTCGCATCAATTTGAATCTCTGCTACGGAAGAATCATGTTCAGCATAGGGTAGCTTCACCTTACCATCCCCAAGCCAATGGCCAGGTGGAAAGCACTAATAAAGTTATTGAAGCTAACCTTACCAAGGCAATCAAGAGCCATCATAGAGATTGGGTTGACAGGCTTCTGAAAGCACTATGGGAATATCATACCACTTGGCGTAACACCACAGGTTTCTCTCCTTACGACTTAGTGTATGGAAAAAGTGCCATATTCCCAATTGAAATTGAAATCAAGACCCTGAAGACAGAAACAGAAGTAAACCTGGATGTAACTGAAGCCCAGAAAAGAAGATTGAAACAACTGAATGAACTGGATGAGAATCGGTTAGCTGTAGTGGACCAAACAGTGTTAATTCAACAACAGAGATCCAATTGGCATAACTGATTCATCAAAAAGAAGGTTGAGTCTATGAGGGAGACTGGGCACTATTATATGATTCTAGATTCAAAAGATATTTCAAGGAAAAATTATGCACAAGATGGCTGGGCCCATAACTAGTAGACAGGGTATTTGCTAACGGCACAGTCCTCCTGGTAACTATCAATGAAAACCATGAACCACTATTTTCCAATGTTCATAGGCTACGACTATACCATAAACCAATTTCAAGGGATGCATTTATCTCTCAAATTGCCGCTAATCAAGATTACCAGCTAGCACAAGGGCAGGAATTTATCTTTGCCTCTGTCAATCCTTAATTGATCACTGTAAATTGCGTATGAATCATTGTACATAAATAATTGTTGTTTTTTGCGTTATGTTATTGTACATGAATAATTACTGTTTCTTTTCGTTATGTTATCTTTTCTAACACAATGTTTTATGCTTCACTAGCAGAAAGAGTTATTACAGTACTTCCGTAATAATGATTATATTCAATGACTGCACAGCGCACAAGTTCAACTTCCGCAATGTCTACAACCACACGTTCTATTATTCTCCAAAGGACATCTAGCATGCATTTCTGATGGTATGGCTTTGATAAACCACTTGATTAAGTATCAATATGATTTAACAATATCATTCGTACCTCCCTTTTTATGCCCATTATTGCATCGATTAACTCTCTGCCCGTCCGACGTAAAGACTAATTATGCTACCTAATAACCGACACCTTTCCCAATTCGGAATAAAATTTCAAATAATCCAGTGCACTGAAACTTTCCAAATTGGCCTAACTCTCCTCTCAGTGGTCCATGCATACTCTATGCTATAATGTCCATTGTCGGAGTCTGTAATCTATTGAACTGCAAACTAATTCTGAAGTCAGAAACATGGGGATTCTGGTTCGTTATGAACCTTCAAACACACGAGAACTCAGGAGAAATGCTGCAGTCTTCGCTATCTTTCAAGCTACCAGTTGGACGGAATTTTTTGAACGTATGAATGTATTTCACCATGAAGCAGCCTTACAGTTTGCTCTGAACCTCATAGAAACTCACTCAGAGGTTTGGGGGTTGCACATTGAAGTTTCTGAAGCCATCATGTCTTAGGTCACTGGTATTCCTCAAGTGGGAAGGGCTTGGTTTGGACGTCGAGTCCCCACTACTGCAGTAGTACAGGACTTTCTAATAGAGGGGGAGTAGGTTCAAATGAAAAAAAGGGGGATACTATTATAGTCATTGCCACAGCCATGGAAACAAGTCATTGTTTTCCTCAAAAAATATATCACCTGTGAAGGTAGGTACCAAACAGTCTATAATTCTAAATTCCCTTTACTATCTCATCTCTGTCACAAGGTTTTGTTAAATATTCCATATTATTTGCTCAANGGCGGGGTTTGTTCAAGTTTCCAAACATCCACTCTCCTCACTGACCCACCATGGCCTTATTAAATTAATAATGTTAAGGACCCTTGCTCAACACAATATAACCGGGGAGCAATTTAAAGCTCAAGTTCAGGACCACGCTCCTTTGCCCAATATTCCAATAAAAGAAGAGCAGGTCTATCCACAGTTGGGGGGAAATGAAGCACAACAGGAGGCTTGGAGCCCCTCCAATATAGTTGGGGAGGGATATGAGACTAGATCATAGGATCAACCAGGGGCACAAGCAGAATAATTGAGAGAAGATGTACATAAAAACACTATGGAAGAACTAAATAATAGGGTATCTTTGACAGTAGAGGGTGAAACTAGAGTAGCATTAGATACTGCGACAATCGAACCCGAAGATGACAGAGCCATGGTAATAGAATAAAATACTGAGTTGGTGACCATTGAATCCTCACCTGAGTGGGGAGGAACTTTGATTGAGGAAGAACATCCCGAGGAACAAGAAAATGCTGAAACTGGGAATATTCCTTCTACCTCAGCTGTGAATCCAGAAACTCTAGCACCACAAAGAAAAAATAAGAGATCAAAGGATGAAATTTAAGGTATCTCGACCAATAAGAAGGAAAAGAACCAAGTCAGTCGCAGCAGCAGAAGTAGCAAGGGAAAGATGGGAAACCTTAGAAGCACAAATTGAGTTCCCCATTCTTGAACCTAGACCAATTGATTCCCCATAGGAGTCGGTCGAAGAAGAACCCCAAATTGAAGGACTTTTGTTCAAAAATAGGCTATTAAAAGAGGAAGTCCAAACACTCAAAAAGGAATTGGAAAATTTGAAAGAAGCATGCAGAAAACAAAGTGAAAGGAAGCTGCACACATTAGTGGAGGATGCAGATCAATTGGAGAGATCAAATCCTACTGAGCCTGACAATGATGAAGAAAGAGTGGTATGTCCCACCTGTGGAGAAATATTTAAGGAATCAGGCGACAAGATTGTAATTCATACCTTTACAACACAACAGTCTGCACCTACAATGGAGGAAGGATAGGGACAACATGAATTGAAAGAAGATGGGACTCCCAAAGGAAAACTTTAGGAGGAGGAAGTTTCAGATAAAGAAGATGCTGTCACATAAGAACAAGCATCTCTAAATATTCTTGCAGAAGTTGCCACTAACTCTAGGACAGAGGAGCCAAGGGATGAAGTTATTCCTCAATTTATGGATGAATATTGCACTGTGATCCCAGAATCCTCCCATGACATAGAAGTGGAACCACACCAGCAAGGCAATGATGGGGTCAAATAGGGTGTTGTCACACAAGAACCAACATCCTTGAATGTTCTTGTCCAAGTGGCTTCCCAAATGGGAGGAGAACCAGGAATTGAGGGCACTCTAGAGTTTAATAAAGAATTTTGTACTACGACTCCAGAATTCTCCCATGACACGGAAATCATAGAAGAGGAGCCACAACAACAAGGAGATGAAGAAGTGAATCAGGATGTTGTCACACAAGAACCAACATCCTTGAAAGTTGTAGTAGGGACTCTTGAAATGCAACAATAAAACAACCCTGAAGTGGAGGTCATTCCTGATATGGATTGGAGTGAAGATGAACAAGTTCAAACACAACCCTCAAGTGATACTGAAATCCTTGAGGAGCAGCTACATACTGAATAAGACATCTAATATTAGTAGTAGGAGGAAAAATAAGAACATGGATCTGTCACACAAGAACTAGTAGCCTCACAGCCTCTGGCTGAGATAGCAGCTGATAATCAGGTAGAAAATGGAATTAAAATTCAGGAGGAAGTTGCTCCACAAGAACCAATATCCTCACAGTCAATCACCCAAATTGCAATGAGAGAACCCCAGAAAGAAGACACTATCACACAAGAACTAGTGTCTCCAAGAGTGGTGGACGTTGTTGCCGAAGAAAGTCTAGAAAAGGTTGTTTTCACACAAGAACCAACACCCCCATAAATAGCTTCATATGTGCAGGATGTCCAATGTGGCACATCAAGTGACAAGGCGTGGATTTATCCCCTTCAAAAATTCAATGACTTGGATTCTGACAAGGAGGGCATCATGAAGAAGAAACCCTCAACCCTACATCAAAAATCTCAATTCTGAGAATGGATGTAATAAAATGGAAGAGCCAGGTGGAGGAATACCAAGAAGGGATAATTTCCCTTACTGAGCATTAAAATATTATCAGGAGACTAGAGGAGAAATGGGGAAGAACGTATGACCCAGAGACTTCGAGAAGAAGAGCTACAAAGCAATTTAAGAGACCTGAAAAAGTTCCAATTTATACAAAAGGAAAAAGAGCAGATGTATGCTCTTTCTCAAGAACTCTTGGGCACTAGGGTACCTTCTTCTTCTTACCCTATCTTTCTGTTTGAACAATTTGTTTGGTTTAAGTTGAGAGCTATGAAAGGAGGGAGTTCATTTGAGATAACAACCTCAGCAAAATTTTTGGAAACATTTTTAAGAAGCAATTTTGAAGATCAAAATTTGTGGTGTGAATTATATCTGCATGAGATGGCTTGCCCTTTGGACCGCCATTCAAATCCTGTCCCTTTTTCAGGAGATTTTCAGTTGAGGGCCTTTGCTTCTTTTGCGAGAAATCATGCTCAGTGGGAAAGGTCTTTTCAAACCTTTTCTCACAATGAAGCTCACTCTAATCTGTGGGTTCAATGTGAGCCTCAAAATCTGGGTATTTTTCTTTCTCGACACAGGAGTTTGCTGTCATGCCCCATCCAAAATTGGCACATAATGGAACTACAGGAGGAAGTTATTTCTACCTGTACCAACCATATTTATATACACCAACAAGCAACGTTGGAAGGAAGTAAGCACAATGGCAGGTTTCCTCTCCTACACTCAGGAGCAGAGACCCCTATTATTTTAGAAATTTTGAATAGGAACTTTCCAGGGTTGAGGGTTATGTTGGATGTATTAGAGAATGTGGGGCTAGTTGGTTGGGCCTAAAATTTAAATTTCCCCTCATCTGGTGGCCAGCAAAACCATACAGGATGGATTTCTCACTAACCAAGGCAGAGAAGTAGCGATGCTGGAGATATTGGATTGCCCATAGAGGGTTCATAGAAAAATAAGGGACATCTGAGTTCCCCTACAACTTCTCCTCTCTACATGAACAGAGCACAGTGCAAGATTTGGATTCAGAATAATGGAGGTTGTTGCATGAGGACATGCAACAGGACAGTTGGGGGGAGATGTTGGGCCCAGAAATGGCCCCTTTTGACCACCCTTAATTACCTCTTTTTCTTCTATCCTACCCCATTGAGCATGCCAAATAAACATTTTACCCCCACTCTATTCTTCAAACCCCCAAGGTATGATTGGTCATTGTTTTATTTTATTAATACTTATGATTGTGGGAATTAAGGATTCATATCTCTCAATATGGTAACATATGATGGTTTATAAAGGTATTTTGAGATCTATGGACTCTAGGAAGATCAGGCTGAACATGCTATGAAAAGGATGGGCATTCATCGCTCAAGCTGATCACCATCCATCCTATCATTACCTAAGGAATGTGGTTCTAGTGTGATATCCTAGGAAAAGCTGCGCAAAGGTAGCTGTAACAGAATGCATGACACTTGGAGGTCAACAGTGCACTGCTACTCGTGTATAGCTTTAATCTGACAATATCATCACTCCTGGGACAATTAACAGTTTCCCTATATTTCCTATTTTTCATCCTACAACATTTGTAACAGCTGTTGTCATTTAGGGCGCCTGAAGATCAGAGATCTTCATGGCTGCCCCATAATAGGGATAGGATGTTATGATTCACATTGTATAAATATGGAGAACTGTTTCGAACCAGGGGTTGTTGAACATATATTCAATTCATTGTATTAGCTGTGAGGAGGAATTTTGTAATCGATCTATCTTTTAAAACAAGGAGTTACTTCTTATCTTAAGTTTTTTACGTGTGTTCATCCAGCATCTCTGTGTGAAGGCTGGGCCCGCCTTCCACGGGGATCGCTGAGTTAAATTAGGCATTTCAATTATTTTTTTGTGTGATGTTATGTTAATTTTATTTCTTTGTAGGAAGCTCTAACAAGTTGTGGATTTACAGTGTGTTGTGATTGCATCTCTTGGATATCTGTAGTGGTATGGTGTGACAGTCGACTGAGTAGGTGATTATTCCTCCTGCAAATTGTGTGGTAACTATAATAGATCTGTTCATCCTTAGATCTTTTAGTTGTTGTTTCCATGAACCTTTGTAGCTTATCTCTTATTTTCATGATTGCAGAACTTCATTCCTGTACTTCGAATTCATAGAACAGCTAAACTCAGCTTCTGTATTTTGAATCTCTAGACTAGTGTTCAATTTATGTCTTTGGATTTCTAGATTAAGATAGTTGGGTTAATCATTAAGTGGTTTGAACAGAATTTCCCTTTTTCTGCAATTGTAATCTAGATGTTACTTTCATCTTTCCATTCTTAGATCAAGAACAGCATAAGGTAATTGTGATTGTATTCCTTAGAAGGTAACTAAATCAAGTAGATTCTTGGGATGAGCATAGCCGAACAGAGAATAGGATTGTTCAATTACAGTAATTTAGTGTTTAAGCATATATTGTGCATGTTATCCTTGAAATACAAGACTTCCCTGGGTTGACAATAAATATTGTACACTCTGTATGTTAGTTGTAATTCACTTGCATATTGGATGCCCAACATTTTGGCGCCATTGTCGGGGAGGATAAAGATTAAACACCATCATTAATTGCATCCTGTAATTGTTTCTATTCAGTCTCTTTTATTTTTCTTTGTAATGATTTGGGTTGCATGAATACAAGAAGGGTAAAGCATGATCATCTTTCTACTCCCAAAACCCCCACAAAATACTAAAAGTGCAGGTGGTCGAGGTCGTGGTCGAGGTCCACAATTGGGCAGAAGGACATTCATTGACGATCTTGTTGACAAAACTGATTCATCCACCAAGGCTTTCCATCACAAAATTCCTATCAGAAGAATCCCTACCGATCCTGGGGTGCTAGTGTCAGGGTCCACAGTGGAGAACACACGAGCAGCCGTGACATCCTTAAATATCCCTGCAGAAGAGGACAAAATTGGCACAACCGAACCTTCTAGTAGAAGCCCTATCTACCACATTTATAGGAAGGTTGTAACTAAAGAAGACTAGAAATAGTTCCACTAGAATATTGTTGATCAATGTAAAAACAAAGAACAGAACGAAGAGAGGAACAAAAAGAAGAACGAAGAAAAACATGAAGAGAGGAACGAAGAAAAGAACGAGGAGAGGAACAAAGAGAGGAATGAAGAAGAGAAAATAGAAGAAGGAATGAGTAATAAACACGAATATGAAGAGGAAGAGGAAATGGGGGAAAACCATCATCATGAAGATCATTCCCTTCCTAAAGGAACGGTGGCTACACTTCAATTCCCAACTGAGCAGCCAGAAGGAACAACCCCTATGAAAAATATATCACCATCGTTGTTGCCTCACTTCCATGGAAAAGCGGTAGAGGATCCAGATGAATTTCTTTTCAAGTTTGATATCCTCTATCGCAGCTACGACTATGTCACTGATGTACAGAAGATGAAGCTCTTCCCTGCCACTCTGAAGGACAATGCATTACGCTGGTTCATGAGCCTAGGAGGTGGAACTGTCACTAATTGGGACAGGATGAAATAGGTGTTCCTGGAGAAATATCAAGAATATTACAACACCAAGGACAAAAGAGAAGAATTGTTCAAAATGGTGCAGAAGGAAGATGAAAGTCTGGAATATTTTGTAGAGAGGCTCTTATACAATGTGCAAAGAGCTGGACAGATGAACATGGGGTTAGATGTGCTCAAGATAATATTGTTTCGTGGGATTAGGGATGATTTCCTAGATATGTTAAACTTGCTAGGAAAGGGGGATATCTCCACGGAGTTTTTTGAAAATATTGTGGAATTATGCAAAAGGTACTCCAGGGGATCTTCTAGGAATAACAGGCGGGACAAACGGGATAAGCTAGAACGTGATGTATTCGATAGAACTCAGAAGTCATCTAATGGAGGAGCCACCCATGCAGAAATAGGAAACCTCCTTGAAAATTTCAAAACAGAAATTATGAGCTCTATCTCCTCAAAAATTGACGTCTTGAGGGAAAAGCAAAAGCAGGCAGTAGAGGACCTCACACTAGGTGTGTTCTAACCTCAATGTAGAAAGAACCACCCTTTGAAGGAGTGCCCGCTTGACAAGGTAGAAGTATGCCAGTTGTGCGAGCTAAACCATGACACAAAATAATGCCCCTCACTTCCCCAAGTGAAGGTTGTTCTGCAGGTAGCAACTCCAGAGGTGGAACCAGACTACTTCATTGCACAAAAGAAACCTTGGCAGCCTCGAAACCAAGGTATGACGTCGAACTCATTTCCATTTTTGAATAATATGAGTAATTGGAATAATATGCAAAATGTGAATACACAATTCCCTTCATATTATTCTCATTGGAACCCTTCTCAACCTTCAATGCAAAATTATAACTCATGGAATCCCTGGACACAGCCACCACATTAGAGGAAATTTGGGGTCTAAAATGGGCCTTATAAAAAAACATGCCAAAATAAGTTTTTGTGAGTTGGAAATCAAGAACCAATAGAATTTCAATAAAATAAGTCAACCATAATGGTTGAATTGACATATTTGTCATTAAAAAAAACTATTTTTTTTGTTCGTATTTTANTAGTTTTTTTCTTTCTTCCTCCAAAATTAATCAATATTATTTTATTATTTTATTATTTTCCTTAGGAGGCCCATTTTAGACCCCAAAATTCCTCTAATGCACCAACCAACTTTGTGGTCTCCTGGATGGAGGAATTTCCATCCAGGGAATTAGTTTCCTCAACAACCTCCAAATCAACAGCAACCATACCCTCCTCAATATCCTCAATACCCTCATCAGCAGTCGAGCTGCAGTTGAAAAAAAATTATGCCCCTAATATATCAATACGACCTTAGCTTCCTGCTCAACCTAATCCTAACCCAAACAATAAAATAGTCCATCAATTTGAGACTGTCAACATGCCTTCCTACTCCCTTTCTCTTGTCCCTTGCAGCGATATTCGCTTACGGTCAGGGAAAATAGTAGAGCCTGTAATCATAGAAGATGTTCCACCCTCTGTACATGAAGAAGGGATGAATCCACAGCATCTATCCGATATGACCCCCATCATTGAAGATGATGAACATCCCACTAATGGGACAACTGAAACACAGAATGATAAATCTAGCGATATACAGCCTACCGAGCTGATTAGGCTACCACCGTATTTTGAGAGATTAATGCTACCAAGGGCAGGGGGACAACCTCATTTTAACCTCTTAGGAGAGTTAAAGAATCTTTATGTTAAAATCCCCCTCCTTAAAGCTCTTCAAGATGTACCTATCTATGCTAGAACTGTTTGGGCCCTGTGCACAAAGAAACCAGGGAGGAAACCCAGAGATCCTCCCATTGTCCACGTCATAGGGAAATTATCTGCATTAATAACAGGAAAAACCCTACTCGCCAAATATGACGATCATGGGAATCCCACTGTCACTATGCAAATTGGACATACATAGATACCCAACGTACTGGTAGATTTGGGAGCAGCGATTAATGTCATGACAATCGAAACTATAAGAAAACTTGGGCTCACTAATCTTAGGCCGACCCCCACTATTTTAGAACTAGTAGATAGATCCACCATTAAACTTGAAGGAATTTTGGATGATCTCATCATCTCAATTGACTCTTGGGAGTATCCTGCTGACTTCTTGGTTTTACAACCTAAGTCATAGCTGGGACGACACCCATTGATCCTAGGAAGGCCTTGGTTAGCCACAGCTGATGCTTGCGTCAGCTATTGATCTGGATCTATGACCTTATTAGATGGCACTGAGACTAAGAACCTCACTCTCCATCCTCCAGCTTAGCCAAGTATAGAAGTTGAAACTTCTTTATGGATGGAGCCAGAGGAAGAAGAGGGCGTTCAGCCATTATTGACTATAGGGGAATCCTTAACTTTTAAAGATGAAACTGAAGATGATGACATTAATAACTTCATCAATGAACCCACCTCAATCAATAAAGAAGCTTATCAAATCCTGAACGTTACTCTGGGTAAGGAAGAACAAGAAAATCTCACTGAAGAAGCACTAGTCGGTGACACACACATAATCCCAGTATTGAAAAAATCAAAAAGTATTCCCATTAAGGTAGATCTTGGAAAAACCCTGGATATTAACCCCAACCTCTCCTTAAATGAACAGAAGCGCCTGGCTAGTCTCTTGAAAGAACACAATGGGGAATTTTCCTGGGAGTATACAGACATGAGGGGTATTCCCTCTAACCTGTGCACCCATCATATTTATATTAAAAATGACTCCCAGCCTGTGTGCCATCCTTAATGACGAATGAACCCCAATCTTAGGGACATAGTGAAGGAAGAAATTCAGAAACTCTTGGAAGCAGGATTCATATATCCTATTTCAGATAGCGAGTGGGTCTCCCCGCTCATAATTGTACCCAAGAAAAATGGTAAATGGAGAGTCTGTGTCGACTATAGGGAGATGAACAAAGCCACACAAAAATACCACTTTCCCTTGCCCTTTATCGCTCAAGTACTTGACACCCTATCAAGGAAGAAGTTCTTCTCCTTCCTCGATGGGTTTAGCGGGTACAATCAGATTTAGATTGCTCCTGAAGACCAAGATAAAACTACATTCACCTGTCCCTGGGGAACGTTTCCTTACAGAGTGCTTCCCTTTGGTTTATATAATGCACCAGGAACATTTCAAAGAGTTTTAATTGACATATTTTCTAAATTAGTTAATGACAGTATGGAAATTTTTATGGATGATTTCACTCCTTATGGCAAGGATTTGAAGAAGCACTGGAAAATTTGAAAAAAAATTTAACTCGCTGTGAACAAACCCAGCTCTCTTTAAGCACTAAAAAGTGCCATATGATGATGAGTGATGGAGTAGTATTGGGGAACTTCATCTTTGTCGATGGCATTCAGGTGGATCCCTCAAAAATCAAGGTAATAAAAAATATACCTACTCCTGCAACTCAAGAAGAGGTGCAAAGTTTTCTAGGACATGCTGGATGCTGCCGAAGATTTATAGAGAATTTTTCCAAACTTGCTTCTCCTTTGTTTTCATTGTTAATGAAGTATGTGCAATTTGTTTGGAATGAAGCATGCCAGACAATGTTTGTTAAGCTTAAGGAGAAGCTGTCTACAGCTCCTATCTTAAGAGAGCCGAATCAAACCCTACCCTTCCACATTTCTTTAGATGCTTCTGATATTGCTATTGGAGAAATTTTAGGACAGCAGGATGGTCAAGTACCTTATGCAATTTATTATATTAGTAAAAACTTAGCCCCTACTAAAATTAATTATACTATCACCAAGAAGGAGTTCTTAGCTATTGTCTATTCCATTAAAAAATTTTGACACTACATTAGTAGATATCCTACATTTGTGCACACTGACCACTCTGCCATTAAATATCTAATGAACAAACCCGTCACTAATGCCAAAGTGACTAGATGGCTCTTATTATTACAAGAATTTGATATTACCATCATAGATAAACCTGGAAAAGAAAATGTTGTCGCTACTTTTTTATCTCGTTTCACTAACAGTGATGATAATTTGCCTGTTGAGGACTCTTTTAAAGATGAACATTTATTCGCAGTTTCAGCTCAATCTCCTTGGTATGCAGATGTCGCTAATTACTTTGTTGCAGGAAAGCTTCCAGCACATATGTATAAAAGAGAAAAGAGAAAAATCATCCAGCAAAGTGCCAGGTATTGTTGGGTAAACGGTCACCTCTTTTACACAGGTCCAAATCTTGAAATCAGAAGATGTGTAAGGGAAGATGAAATATTTCATATACTGAAGGCCTGCCATGATGAACCTTGTGGGGGACATTTTGCAGACAGAAGTACATGACACAAAGCGCTGAGAATGGGCTACTATTGGCCAACTCTTTTCAGAGATGCAAAAAGATATGTTTAGTCTTGTGATAGCTGCCAAAGGATGGGTCAACCCAACAGATTAGATCAAATGCCTCTACAACCACAATCGCCAATTGAACCCTTTGATAGATGGGCTCTGAATTTTGTTGGCCCTATCAGCCCTCATTCCAAACAGAAAGCCTACATCTTGGTTTGTACTGATTATATGACCAAATGGGTAGGAGCTATAGTTCTGGAGAAAGCTAATGACCAGGCTGTGATTGGCTTTCTATACAGTGAAATCTTTACCCATTTTGGGGTACCTAAGGAAATAGTTACTGATGGGGGACCGCAGTTCATGTCGCATCAATTTGAAGCTATACTACAGAAGTATCATGTTCAGCATAGGGTAGCTTCACCTAACCATCCCCAAGCCAATGGCCAGGTGGAAAGCACTAATAAATTTATTGAAGCTATCCTTACCAAGACAGTCAAGAGCCATCGTAGAGATTGGGCTAAAAGGTTTCCAGAAGCACTATGGGCATATCGCACCACTTGGTGTAACACCATAGGTTTCTCTCCTTACGACTTAGTGTATGGAAAAAGTGCCATCTTCCCAACTGAATTTGAAATCAAGACTCTGAAGACGGCCACAGAAGTAAACCTGGATGTAACTAAATCCTAGAAAAGAAGATTGAACCAACTGAATGAACTGGATGAGAATCGGTTAGCTGTAGTAGACCAAACAGTGTTAATTCAACAACAAAGATCCAATTGGCATGACTGATTCATCAAAATGAAGGTCTTCTGTGAGGGAGACTGGGCACTATTATACGAATCCAGATTCAAAAGAGATTTCAAGGGAAAATTATGCACAAGATGGCTGGGCCCATACCAAGTAGACAGGGTAATTGATAACGGCACAGTCTGCTTGGTAACTATCAATGAAAACCATGCACCATTATTTTCCAATGGTCACAGGCTGCGACTGTATCGTAAACCAATTTCAAAGGATGCATTTATCTCACAAATTGTCACTAATCTAGATTACCAGCTAGCACAAGGGCAGGAATTTCTCTTTGCCTCTGTCAATTGATCACTGTCAATCATGTATGAATCATTGTACATAAATAATTGTTGTTTTTTTGGTTATGCTATCTTTTCTTTTGCACTTGATCTGCTTTTCTGTTTTTCCAAAATTTGCAGGGAAGCGCCCAAGGATGGTGGTAAGATCGGGCTTGTCGACTAAAAGTCATTTTTCTGTGCCTTCCCGCACCAAATTTTTTTTTTCCTTAAATAAATTTATTGCAGCCGTGACACCCATTTTTCGTCAGCTGCAACAACCATTTTCTGGCAGCTGCAACACCCATTTTCTGGCAGCTGTAACACCCGTTTTCTGGCAGCTGTGATACTCATTTTTCGGCAGCTACGACATCTTTTTCTGCAGCAGTAACACCCATTTTTCGGCAGCTGTAACACCTTTTTTTGGCACCTGGGACACCATTTTCGGATGGCTTCAACACCGTTTCCAGTAGCTGCCGCAACATGAAACTCCACCTTCTTCCATTTCCACACGTTGTGACCCTATTTTACTTTTGACCATAAAGACCTGTTTAACATAGCTGCAGTGCTATCACTTTCCGTTCACTTACCATTTTCTTCCCTCTTTTCCGATAGTTGTGACATCTTTTCCACCAGCTCCAACATCTTTTCCGGCAGCTGCAACTCTGATATATTTAGCCAATTTTTCTATCATTGAAGGCCGTGTCTCTGCTTTGATTTATTTATGAGTTGTGACTATGACTCCTATGTTATTAGCAGATCTTTTTGCACGCTATCAGCTCCTCTAGATATGGCTCTGATTCCTGATGTCGGTAATTTGACCCATAATGTAATATTTATCATATTTCTGACCATTCTAACATGATGGTTTTTGCTTCACCGATGGAAAGAGTTATTACAGTACTTTCATAATAATGATTATATTTAATGACTGCATAGCACACAAGTTCATCTTCCGCAATTTCTGCAACCACACATTCTATTATTCTCCAAAGGACATCCATCATGCATTTCCGAAGGTATGGCTTTGATTAACCACTTGATTAAGTATCAATATGATTTAACAATATCAGTCGTACCTCCCTTTTTATGCCCATTATTACATCGATTAACTCTCTGCCTGTGCAATGTAAAGACTAATTATGCTACCTAATAACTGCCACCTTTCCCAATTCGGAATAAATTTCAAATAATCCGGTGCACTGAAACTTTCCAAATTTTCCTAACTCTCCTCTCAGCGGTCCACGCATACTCTGTGCGGTAACCTCCATTGTCAGAGTCTGCAATCTAATTCTGAAGTAAAAAACATGGGGATTCCGGCTCGTTATTAACCTTCAAACACACTCGAATTCAGGAGAAACGCTACAGTCTTCCCTCTCTTTCAAGCTGACGATTGGACGGAATTTTTCGAACGTCTGAATGGATTTCACCGTGAAGCACCCTTACAGTTTTCTCTAAACCTCATATAAAATCACTCAGAGGTTTGGGGATTGCGCATTGAATTTTCTGAAGCCATCATCGCTGAGGTCACTGGTATTCCTCAGGTGGGAAGGGCTTGGTTTGGATGTCGAGTCCCCACTACTGCAGCAGTACAGGACTTTCTAATAGATGGGGAGCAGGTTCAAATTACAAAAAGTGGGATAGTATTACAATCATTGCCACAACCATGGAATCAAGTCATTGTTTTCCTCAAGAAATATATCACCTGTGAAGGTAGGTACCAAACAGTCTATAATTCTGAATTCCCTTTACTATCTCATCTCTGTCACAGGGTTCTGTTAAATATTCTATATTATTTTCTCAATGATTTATATCATATGGCGGGGTTTGTTTGAGTTTCCAAACATCCACTCTCCTCACTGACCCACAATGGCCTCATTAAATTAATAATCTTAAGGACCCTTTCTCAACACAATATAACCAGGCAGCAATTTACAGCTCAAGTTTAGGACCCCACTCCTTTGCCCGGTATTCCAATAGAAGAAGAGCAGGTCCATCCATAGTTGGGGGGAAATGAAGCACAACAGGAAGCTTGGAGCCCCTCCAATATAGTTGGGGGGGGATATGAGACTAGATCAGAGGATCAACCAGGGGCACAAGCAGAACAATTGAGAGAAGATGTACATAAAAACCCTGTGGAAGAACTAAATAATAGGGTAGCTATAAAAGCAAAGGGTGAAACTGGAGCAGCATTAGATGCTGCAACAATTGAACCCAAAGATGACAGAGCCATGGAAATAGAAGAAAATACTGAGTTGGTGACCATTGAATCCTCACCTGAGTGGGGAGGAACTTTGATTGAGGAAGAACATCCTAAGGAATAAGAAAATGTTGAAACCGGGAACATTCTTTCTACCTCAGTTATGAATCTAGAAACTTCGGCACCACAAAGAAAAAGGAAGAGATCAAAGGATGAAATTTAAGGTATCTCCATGAACAAGAAGGGAAAGAACCAGGTCGGTCGCAGTAGCAGAAGCAGTAAGGGAAATATGGGAAACCTTAGAACCACAAATTGAGTTCCCCATTCTTTAACCCAGACCAATTGATGCCCCACAGGAGCCAGTCAAAGAAGAACCCCAAATTGAAGGAATTGTGTTCTAAAATAGGCTATTAAAAGAGGAAGTCCAAACACTCATAAAGGAATTGAAAAATTGGAAAGAAGCATGCAGAAAACAGGGTGAAAGGAAGCTGCACACATTGGTGGAGGCTGTAGATCAATTGGAGGGATCAAATCCTACCGAGCCTAGCAATGAGGAAGAAAGGGTGGTCTGTCCCACCTGTGGAGAAATATTTAAGGAATCAGGCCACAAGATTGTAATTCATACCTTTACAACACAACAGTCTGCACCTACAATGGAGGAAGGACAGGGACAACATGAATTGAAAGAAGATGGGACTCCCAAAGGAAAACTTTAGGAGGAGGAAGTTTCAGATAAAGAAGATGCTGTCACATAAGAACAAGCATCTCTAAATATTCTTGCTGAAGTTGCCACTAACTCTTTGACAGAGGAGCTAAGGGATGAAGTTATTCCTGATTTTATGGATGAAGATTGCACTATGATCCTGAAATACTCCCATGACATAGAAGTGGAACCACAACAACAAGGCAATGATGGGTTCGAACAGGGTGCTGTCACAGAAGAACCAGCATCCTTGAATGTTCTTGTCCAAGTGGCTTCCCAAATGGGAGGAGAACGAGGAATTGAGGGCACTCTAGAGTTTAAGAAAGAATTTTGTACTACGACCCTAGAATTGTCCCATAACACAAAAATCATAGAAGAGGATCCACAACAGTAGGGAGATGAAGAAGTGAATCAGGATGTTGTCACACAAGAACCAACATCCTTGAAAGTTGCAGCAGGGACTCTTGAAATGCAACAAGAAAATAACCCTGAAGTGGAGGTCATTCCTGATATGGATTGGAGTGAAGATGAAAAAGTTCAAACACAACCCTCAGGTGATACTAAAATCCTTAAGGATCAGCTGCATACTAAAGAAGACATCCAATATTACCAGTAGGAGGAAAAAGAAGAACAGGGCTCTGTCACACAAGAACCAGTAGCCTCATAGCCTCTGGTTGAGATAGCAGCTGATAATCAGGTAGAAAATGGAATTAAAATTTAGGAGGAAGTTTCTCCACAAGAACCAACATCCTCACAGCTAGCTACCCAAATTGCAATGAGAGAACCCCAAAAAGAAGACGCTATCGCACAAGAACCAGCGTCTCCAAGAGTGTTAGACGTTGCTACTGATGAAAGTCCAAAAAAGGGTGCTGTCACACAAGAACAAACACCCCCAAAAATAGATTCAGATGTGCAGGATGTCCAATGTGGCACATCAAGTGACAAGGTGTGGATTGATCCCCTTCAAAACTTCAATGAATTGGAATCTAACAAGGAGGGCATCATGAAGAAGAAACCCTGAACCCTAGAGTAGAAATATCAATTCTGAGAATGGAGGAAATAAAATGGAAGAGCCAGGTGAAGGAATACCAAGAAGGGATAATTTCCCTTACCAAGCATAAAATGATTATCAAGAGACTAGAGGAGAAATGGGCGGAAGAATGTATGACCTAGAGACATCGAGAAGAAGAGCTAAAAAGCAATTTAAGGGACCTGAAAATGTTCCAGTTTATGCAGAAGGAAAAAGAGCAGATGTATGCTATTTCTAAAGAACTCTTGGGCACTCGGGTACCTTCTTCTTCTTACCATGTCTTTTTGTTTGAACAATTTGTTTGGTTTAAGTTGAGAGCTGTGAAAGAAGGGAGGTCATTTGAGATAACAACCTCAGCAAAAATTTTGGAAACGTTTTTAAGAAGCAATTTTGAAGATCAAAATTTGTTGTATGAACTATATCTGCATGAGATGGCTTGCCCTCTGGACCGCCATTCAAATCCTGTCCCTTTTTCAAGAGATGTTCAGTTGAGGGCCTTTGCTTCTTTTGTGAGAAATCATGCTCAGTGGGAAAGGTATTTTCAAACCTTTTCTCACAATGAAGCTCATTATAATCTATGGGTTTAAAGTGAGCCTCAAAATCCAAGTATTTTTCTTGCTTGACATAGGAGTTTGCTCTCATGCCCCATCTAGACTCGGCATGTTATGGAACTACGGGAGGAAGTTATTTGTACCCGTACCAACCATATTTCTATACACCAACAAGCAGCGTTGGAAGGAAGTAAGCACAGTTGGCAGGTTGCCTCTCCTACACTCAGTAGCAAAGACCCCTATTATTTTAGAAATTTTGAACAGACACTTTCCAAGGTTGAGGGTTATGTTGAATGTATCAGGGAATGTGGGCCTAGTTGGTTGGGCATGAAATTTAAATTTCCCCTCATCTGGTGGCCAGAAAAACCATACAGGATGGATTTCTCACCAACCAAGGCAGAGGAGCGGCGATGCTGGAGATATTGGATTTCCCACAGAGGGTTCATAGAAAAAGAAGGGACATCTAAGTTCCCCTACAACTTCTCCTCTCTCCATGAACAGAGCACAGTGCAAGATTCAGATTTGGAATAATGTAGGTTGTTGCATGAGGACATGCAATAGGAAAGTTGGGGGGAGATGTTGGGCCAAGAAATGGCCCCTTTTGACCACCCTTAATTACCTCTTTTTCTTCTATCCTACCCCATTGAGCATGCCAAATAAATGTTTTACCCCCACTCTACTATTCAAACCACCAAGGTATGATTGGTCATTGTTTTATTTTATTAATACTTATGATTGTGGTAATTAAGGATTCATATCTCTCAATGCGCTAACATATGATGGTTTATAAAGGTATTTTGAGATCTATGGACTACAGGAAGATCGGGCTAAACATGCTATGAAAAGGATGGCCATTCATCACTCAAGATGATCACTATGCATCCTATCATTACCCAAGGAATGCGGTTCTAGTGTGATATCGTAGGAAAAACTATGCAAAGGTAGCTGTAACAAAATGTGTCAGACTTGGAGGTCAACAGTGCAATGCTGCTCATGGATAGCTATAATCTGAGGATATTATCACTCTTGGGATGATTAACAGTTTCCCTATATTTCCTATTTTTCATCCTACCACGTTTGTAACAGCTATTGTCATTTAGGGCGCCTGAAGATCAGAGATCTTCATGGCTGTCCCATAATAGGGATAGGATGTTATGATTTACATTGTATAAATATGGAGAACTGTTTCAAACCAGGGGTTGTTGAACATATATTCAATTCATTGTATTAGCTGCAAGGAGGAATTGTGTAATTGATCTGTCTTTTAATATAAGGAGTTACTTCTGATCTAAAGGTTTTTACATGTGTTCATCTAGCATCTCTGTGTGAAGGTTGGGCATGCCTTCCACAGGGATCGCTGAGTTAAATTAGGCATTTCAATTATTTTGTTGTGTGATTTTATGTTAATTTTATTTCTTTGTAGGAAGCTATAACAAGTTGTGGATTTTCAGTGTGTTGTGATTGCATCTCTTGGATACCTGTAGTGGCATGGTGTGACAGTGGACTGTGTAGGTGATTATTCCTCATGCAAATTGTGTGCTAATTGTAATAGCTCTGTTCATCCTTAGATCTTTTAGTTGTTGTTTCCATGAAACTTTGTAGCTGATCTCTTATTTTCATAATTGGAGAACTTCATTCCTGTACTTTGAATTCATAGAACAGCTGAACTCAATTTATGTATTTTGAATCTCTAGACTAGTGTTCAATTTATGTCTTTGGATTTCTAGATTAAGATAGTTGGGTTAATCATTAAGTGATTTGAACAGAATTTCTCTTTTTTTGCAACTGTAATCTAGATGTGACTTTCATCTTTCCATTCTTAGATGAAGAACAATAGAAGGTAATTGAGATTGTATTCCTTAGAAGGTAACTAAATTAAGTATATTCTTGGGATGAGCATAGCTGAATAGAGGATAGGATTGTTCAATTACAGTAATTTAGTGTTTAAGCATATATTGTGCATGTTATCCTTGAAATACAAGACTTCCATAGGTTGACAATAAATATTGTACACTCTGTATGTTAGTTTTAATTCACTTGCATATTTGGTGCCCAACATTTTGGCACTGTTGCCGGGGAAGATAAAGATTAAACACCATCATTAGTTTCATCTTGTAATTGTTTCTATTCAGTCTCTTTTATTTTTCGTTGTAATGATTTGGGTTGCATGAATACAAGAAGGGTAAAGCGTGATCATATTTTGACTCCCAAAACCCCCACAAAATACTAACAGTTCAGGTGGTCGAGGTCATGGTCGAGATCCACAATTGGGAAGAATGACATTTGCTGATGATCTTGTTGACAAAACTGATTCATTCACCAGGGCTTGCCATTAGGAAATGCCTATCAAAAGAATCCCTGCCAATCCTGGGGTGCCAGCATCAGGGTCCATAGTGGAGAACACATGAGCAGCCGCGACATCCTCAAATATCCCTACATAAGAGGACAAAGTTGGTACAACCGGACCTGTTGGTAGAAGCCCGATCTACCACATTTACGGGAAGGTTGTAACTGAATAAGAGTGGACATAGTTCCAACAGAAGATTGTTGATCAGTGGAAAAACGAAGAATAGAACAAAGAGAGGAACGAAGAGAAGAATGAAGTAAAGCATGAAGAGAGGAACGAAGAAAAGAACGAGGAGAGGAACGAAGAAGAGAACGAAGAGAGGAACGAAGAAGAGAAAACAGAAGAGGGAATGAGTAATAGACATGAATATGATGAGGAAGAGGCAATGGGAGAAAATCATCATCATGAAGATCATTCCCTTCCTGAACGAATGGTGGCTACACTTCAATTCCCAATTCTGCAGCCAGAAGGAACAGCCCCTATGAAAAATATATCACCCTTGGTGTTGGCTCGCTTGCATGGAAAAGAGCTAGAGGATCTAGATGAATTTATTTTCGAGTTTGATATCCTTTGTCACAGCTATGACTACGTCACCGATGCACAGAAGCTGAAACTCTTCCCTGCCACTCTGAAGGACAATGCATTATGCTGGTTCATGATCCTAGGAGGTGGAATTGTCACTAATTGGGATAGGATGAAATAGGTGTTCCTAGAGAAATATCAGGAATATTGCAACACCAAGGAAAAAAGAGAAGATTTGTTCAAAATGGTGCAGAAGGGAGATGCAAGTCTGGAAGATTTTGTAGAGAGGCTCTTATACAATGTGCAAAGAGCTGGACAGACGAACATGGGGTTAGATGTGCTCAAGATAGTCCTGCTTCGCGGGATTATGGATGATTTCCTAGATATGTTAAAACTCTTAGGAAAGGGGGATATCTCCAAGGAGTCTTTCGAAAATATTGTGGAATTATGCAAAAGGTACTCCAGGGGATCTTCTAGGAATAACAGGTGGGACAAAGGGGATAAGCTAGAACGTGATTTCTTCGACAGAACTCATAAGTAATCTAATGGAGGAGCCACCCGTGTAGAGATAGGAAACCTCCTTGAAAATTTCAAAACAAAAATGATGAGCTCTATCTCCTTGTAGATCGACATCCAGAGGGAAAAGCAAAAGTAGGCATTAGAGGACCTCACACTAGGAGTGTTCTGCCCTCGATGTAGAAAGAACCACCCTATGAAGGAGTGCCCGCTTGACAAGGTAGAAGTATGTCGGTTGTGTGAGCTGAACCACGACACAAAAGAATGCCCCTCACTTCCCCAAGTGAAGGCTGTTCTGTGGGAAACAACTCCAGAGGTGGAACCAGCCTACTTCATTGCACAAAAGAAACCTTGGCAGCCTCGAAACCAAGGTATGACCTCGGACTTGTTTCCATTTTTGAATAATATGAGTAATTGGAATAATATGAAAAATTTGAATACACAATTCCCTTCATCTTATTCTCATTGGTACCCTTCTTAACCTTCAATGCAAAATTATAACTCATGGAATCCCTGGACACAGCCACCACACCAACCAACTTCGTGGTCTCCTGGATGGAGGAATTTCCATCCAGGGAACTAGTTTCCTCAACAACCTTCACATCCACAGCAACCATACCCTCCTCAATATCCTCAATATCATCAATACTCTCATTAGCAGTCGCAACTGCAGTTGCAGAACAATTCTGCCCCTAATATACCGATACGACCTCAGCTTCATGCTCAACCTAATCCTAACCCAAACAATAAAGCAGTCCATCAATTTGAGACTGCCAATATGCCTGCCTACTCCCTTTCTCATGTCCCTTGCAACGATATTCTCGTATGGTCAAGGAAAATAGTAGAGCCTGTAATGATAGAAGATGTTCCACCCTCTGTACATGAAGAACGGATGAATCCACGGTATCTATCCGATACGACACCCCTCATTGAAGATGCTGAACATCCCACTAATGGGATGACTGAAACACAGAATGATAAATCTAGTGATATACAACCTACCCAACTCATTAGGCAACCACCGTATCCTGAGAGATTAATGCTAGCAAGGGTAGGGGGACAACCTCAGTTTAACCTCTTAGGAGAGTTAAAGAATCTTTATGTTAAAATCCCCCTCCTTCAATCTCTTTAAGACATACCTATCTATGCTAGAACTGTCCTAGCCCTGTGCACAAAGAAATTAGGGAGGAAACCCAGAGATCCTCCCACTATCCATGTCATAGGGAAATTATCTGCATTAATAACTGGCAAACCCCTACTGGCCAAATATGACGATCCTGGGAATCCCACTGTCACTTAGCAGATTGGGCATACACAGATACCCAATGTACTGGTAGATTTAGGAGTAGCGATTAATGTCATGATAATCGAAACTGTAAGAAAACTTGTGCTCACTAATCTTAGGCCAACCCCACTATTTTAAAACTAGAAAATAGATCTACCATTAAACCTGAAGAAATTTTGGATGATCTCATCATCTCAGTTGACTCTTGGGAGTATCCTATGAATTTTTGGTTTTACAACCTAAGTCGCAGCTGGGAGGACACCCATTGATCTTGGGAAGGCCTTGGTTAGCCACAGCTGATGCTTGCATCAGTTGTCGATATGGATCTATGACCATATCAGATGGCACCGAGACTAAGAACCTCACTCTCTATCCTCCAGCTTGATTGAGTTTAGAAGCTAAAACTTCTTTATGGATGGAGCCAAAGGAATAAGAGGGCGTTCAGCCATTATTGACTATAGGGGAATCCTTAACTTTTAAAGATGAAACTGAAGACGATGTCATTAATAAATTCATCAATGAACCCACCTCATTCAATAAAGAAGCTTATGAAATCCTGAACATTACTCAGGATAAGGAAGAATAAGAAAATATCACAGAAGAAGCACTAGTCGGTGACACACACATAATCCCAATATTGAAAAACTTGGAAAGTATTCCCATTGAGGTAGAGCCTGGAAAAACCCTAAATATTAACCCCAGCCTCTCCTTAAATGAATAGAAGCGCCTCGTTAGTCTCTTGAAATAACACAAGGAGGCATTTTCCTAGGAGTATACAGACATGAGGGGTATTCCCTCTAACCTGTGCACCCATCATATTTATATTAAAAGTGATTCCCGACCTGTGTGCCAGCCTCATTGATGAATGAACCCCAATATTAGGGACATAGTGAAGGAAGAAATTCAGAAACTCTTGGAAGCAGGATTCATATATCCTATTTTAGATAGCAAGTGGATCTCTCCGCTCATAATTGTACCCAAGAAAAATGGTAAATGGAGAGTCTGTGTCGACTATAGGGAGCTGAACAAAGCCACACAAAAATACCACTTTCCCTTGCACTTTATCGATCAAGTACTTGACACCCTATAAATGAAGAAGTTCTTCTCCTTCCTGGATGGGTTTAGCGGGTAGAATTAGATTCAGATTGCTCTTGAAGACCAAGATAAAACTACCTTCACCTATCCATGGGGAGCGTTTGCTTACAGAGTGATTCCCTTTGGTTTATGTAATGCACTAGCAACATTTCAAAGAGCTGTAATCAAAATATTTTCTGAATTAGTTAATGATAGTATGGAAATTTTTATGGATGATTTCAGTCCTTATGGCAGGGATTTTGAAGAAGCATTGAAAAATTATTTCAGATGCTTTCAAATGCTTCTAATATTGCTATTGGAGAATTTTAGGATAGCAGGATGGTCAAGTACCTTATGCAATTTATTATATTAGAAAAAACTTAGCCCCTGCTGAACTTAATTATACTATCACCAAGAAGGAGTTCTTAGCTATTGTCTACTCCATTAACAAATTTTGACACTACATTACTAGATATCCTACATTTGTGCACACTGAACACTCTGCCATTAAATATCTAATGAACAAACCCGTCACTAATGCCAAAGTGACTATATGGCTCTTATTATTACAAGAATTTGATATTACCATCATAGATAAACTTGGAAAAGAAAATGTTGTCACTGATTTTTTATCTCGTTTCACTAATAATGATGATAATTTGCCTGTTGAGGACTCTTTTCCAGATGAACATTTATTCGCAGTTTTAGCTCAATCCCCTTGGTATGCAGATGTTTCTAATTACTTTGTTGCAGGAAAGCTTTCGGCACATATGTATAAAAGAGAAAAGAGAAAAATCATCCAACAAAGTGCCAGGTATTGTTGGGTAAATAGTCACCTCTTTTACAGAAGTCCTGATCTTGAAATTAGAAGATGTGTAAGGGAAGATGAAATCTTTCATATACTGAAGGCCTACCATGATGAACCTTATGGGGGACATTTTGCAGATAGAAGGATAGGACACAAAGTGCTGAGAATGGGCTACTATTGGCCAACTCTTTTTAGGGATGCAAAAAGATATTTTCAGTATTGTGATAGCTGCCAAAGGATGGGTTAGCCCAACAGATTAGATCAAATGCCTCTGCAACCACAATCAGTAATCGAACCCTTTGATAGATGGGCTCTGGATTTCATTGGCCCTATCAGCCCTCATTCCAAATAGAAAGCCTACATCTTCTTCTGTATCGATTATATGACCAAATGGGTAAAAGCTATAACTCTAGCGAAAGCTAATGACCAAGCTATGATTGACTTTCTATACATTGAAATCTTTACTCATTTTAGGGTACCTAAGGAAATAGTTACTGATGGGGGACCACAGTTCATGTCATATCAATTTGAAGTTCTGCTACAGAAGTATCATGTTCAACATAGGGTAGCTTCACCTTACCATTCCCAAGCCAATGGCCAGGTGGAAAGCACTAAGAAATTTATTGAAGCTATCCTTACCAAGACAGTCATGAGCCATCATAGAGATTGGGATGACAAGCTTCCAGAAGCACTATGTGCATATCGCACCACTTGGCGTAACACCAAAAGTTTCTCTCCTTATGGCTTAGTGTATGGAAAAAGTGCCATCTTCCCAATTGAATTTGAAATCAAGACCCTGAAGATGGCCACAGAAGTAAACCTGGATGTAACTGAAGCCTAGAAAAGAAGATTGAACCAACTGAATGAACTGGATGAGAATCGGTTAGCTGCAGTGGACCAAACAGTGTTAATTCAACAACAGAGATCCAATTGGCATGAGCGATTCATCAAAAATAAGGTCTTCTGTGAGGGAGACTGGGCACTATTATACGATTCCAGATTCAAAAGATATTTCAAGGGAAAATTACACACAATATGGCTGGGCCCATACCTAGTAGACAGGGTATTTGATAACGACACAGTCCACTTGGTAACTATCGATGAAAACCATGCACCATTATTTGCCAATGGTCACAGGAGGTGACTGTACCATAAACCAATTTCAAAGGATGCATTTATCTCGCAAATTGCCTCTGATCCAAATTACCAGCTAGCACAAGGGTAGGAATTTATCTGTGCCTCTGTCAATCCTTAATTGATCTTTGTAAATCGCATATGAATCATTGTACATAAATAATTTCTATTTTTTCGTTATGTTCTCTTTTCTTTTGCACTTGATCTGCTTTTTTGTTTTTCCAAAATTTGTAGGGAAGCGCCCAAGGATGGTGGTCAGATCGGGCCTGTCGACCAAAAGTCATTTTTCTGTGCCTTCCCGAACCCAAAAAAAGAAAAAAAAAAGTATTTTTATTTTTCCTTAAATAAATTTATAGCAGTCACGACACCCATTTTTCGATAGCTGTAACAACCATTTTCTGGAAGCTACAGCACCCATTTTTCGGTAGCTATAACATCCATTTTTCGACAGCTGTAATACCTATTTTTCGGCAGCTATGACATATTTTTTCACCAGCAGTAACACCCATTTTCCAATAGGTGTAACACCTTTTTTTGGCAGCTGTGACACCATTTTTCGATGGCTACAACACTATTTCCATCAGCTGCCGCACCATGAAACTCCACCTTCTTTCGTTTCCACACGCTCTGAACCTGTTTTACTTTTGACCATAAAAACCTATTTCACGTAGCTGCAGCGCAGTCACTTTACATTCGCTTACCATTTTCTTCCCTCTTTTTCAGCAGTTGCAACATCTTTTCCGCTAGCTGTGACATATTTTTCGGCAACTCTGACATCTTTTCCGCCAGTTGCGACATCTTTTTCGGTAGCTGCAACTCCACTATATTTAGCTAATTTTTCTATCATTGAAGGCTATGTCTCTTCTTCGATTTCTTTATGACCTAAGGCTGTGACTCCTATGTTATTAGAATATCTTTTTGCACACTATCAACTCCTCTAGATATCGCTCTGATTCCTGATGCCGACAATTTGACCCATAATGTGATATTTATCATATTTCTGACCATTCTAACACGATGGTTTTTGCTTCACCGATGGAAAGAGTTATTACAGTACTTCCGTAATAATGATTATATTTAATGACTGCACAGTGCACAAGTTCATCTTCCGCAATGTCTGCAACCACACGTTCTATTATTCTCCAAAGGACATCCAGCATGCATTTCCAAAGGTATGGCTTTGATTAACCACTTGATTAAGTATCAATATGATTTAAAAATATCAGTCGTACCTCCATTTTTATGCCCATTATTTCATCAATTAAATGTCTTCCCATGCGACACAAAGACTAATTATGCTACCTAATAACCACCACCTTTCCCAATTTGGAATAAAATTTCAAATAATCTGGAGCACCGAAAATTTCCAAATTTGCCTAAATCTCCTTTCAACGGTCCATGCATACTCTGTGCTGTAACCTCCATTGTCGGAGTCTATAATCTATTGAACTGCAAACTAATTCTGAAGTTAGAAACATGGGGATTTTGGCTCATTATGAACCTTCAAACACACGATAACTCAGGAGAAACGCCGCAGTATTCGCTATCTTTCAAGCTGCCGGTTGGACGGAATTTTTTGCACGTCTAAATAGATTTCACCATGAAACATCCTTACAGTTTGCTCTGAACCTCACAAAAACTCACTCAGAGGTTTGGGGACTATGCATTGAAGTTTCTAAAGCCATCATGGCTGAGGTCACTGGTATTCCTTAGGTGGGAAGGGCTTGGTTTGGACATCGAGTCCCCACTACCGCAGCAGTACAGGACTTTCTAATAGAGGGGGAGCAAGTTAAAATGACAAAAAGGGGATAGTATTACAGTCATTTCCATAGCCATGGAATCAAGTCACTGTTTTCCTCAAGAAATATATCACTTGAAGGTAAGTACCAAACAACCTATAATTCTGAATTCCCTTTACTATCTCATCTTCATCACATGGTTCTGTTAAATATTCCATATTATTTGCTCAATGATTTATATCATATGGTAGGGTTTGTTCGAGTTGCCAAAAATCCACTCTCTTCACTGACGCACCATGGCCTCATTAAATTAATAATCTTAAGGACCCTTGCTCAACACAATATAACTGGGGAGCAATTTACAGCTCAAGTTCAGGACCCCACTCCTTTGCCCAGTACTCCAATAGAAGAAGAGCAGGTCCATCCATAGTTGGGGGGAAATAAAGCACAACAGGAGGCTTGGAGCCCCTCCAACATAGATGGGGGGGGATATGAGACTAGATCAAAGGATCAACTAGGGGCACAAGCAGAACAATTGAGAGAAGATGTACATAAAATCCTGTGGAAGAACTAAATAATAGGGTAGCTCTGACAGCAGAGGGTGAAATTGGAGCAACATTAAATGCTGCGACAATTGAACCCAAAGATGACAGAGCTATGGAAACAGAAGAAAATACTAAGTTGGTGACCATTGAATCCTCACCTTAGTGGGGATGAACTTTGATTAAGGAAGAACATCCTAAGGAATAAGAAAATGCTAAAATTGGGAACATTCCTTCTACCTCAGCTGTGAAATCAGAAACTCCAGCACCACAAAGAAAAAGGAAGAGATCAAAGGTTGAAATTAAGGTATCTCCGACAATAAGAAGGAAAAGAACCAGGTCGGTCACAGTAGCAGAAGAAGCAAGGGAAAAATGGGCAACCTTAAAAGCACAAATTGAGCTCCCCATTCTTGAACCCAAACCAATTGATGCCCCATAGGAGCCGGTCGAAGAAGAACCCCAAATTGAAGGACTTCTATTCGAAAATAGGCTATTAAAAGAGGAAGTCCAAACACTCAGAAAGGAATTGGAAAATTGGAAAGAAGTGTGCAGAAAATAGGGTGAAAGGAAGCTACACACATTGGTGGAGGATGCAGATCAATTGGAGGGATCAAATGCTACCAAGCCTGGCAATGAGGAAGAAAGAGTGGACTGTCCCACCTGTGGAGAAATCTTTAAGGAATCAGGCCACAAGATTGTAATTCATGCCTTTACAACACAACAGTCTGCACCTACAATGGAGTAAGGATAGGGACAACCTGAATTGAAAGAATATGGGACTCCCAAAGGAAAAATTCATGAGGAGGAAGTTTCAGAGAAAGAATATGTTCTCACATAAGAACAAGCATCTCTAAATATTCTTGCTGAAGTTTCCACTAACTCTAGGATAGAGGAACCAAGGGATGAAGTTATTCCTGATTTTATGGATGAAGATTGCACTGTGATCCCAGAATCCTCCCATGACATAGAAGTGGAACCACAACAGAAAGGAAATGATGGGGTTGAACAGGGTGTTGTCACATAAGAAACATCATCCTTGAATGTTCTTGTCCAAGTGTCTTCCCAAATGGGAGGAGAACCAGGAATTGAGGGCACTCTAGAGTTTAATAAAGAATTTTGTACTACGACTCCAGAATTGTCCCATGACATAGAAATCATAGAAGAGGAGCCACAGAAAGCAAGGAGATGAAGAAGTGAATCAAGATATTGTCACACAAGAACCAACATCCTCAAAAGTTGTAGTAGGGACTCTTGAAATGTAACAAGAAAATAACCCTGAAGTGGAGGTCATTCCTGATATGGATTGGAGTGAAGATGAACAAGTTCAAACACAACCCTCACGTGATACTAAAATCCATGAGGAGCAGCTGCATACTGAAGAATACATCCAATCTCAGTAGCAAGAGGAAAAGGAAGAATAGGTCTCTATCACACAAGAACCAGTAGGCCTCTGGATGAGATAACAGCTGAAAATCAGGTAGAAAATGGAATTAAAATTCAGGAGGAAGTTGCTCCACAAGAACCGACATCCTCACAGTTAGCTGCCCAAATTTCCACAAGAGAACCCTAGAAATAATACGCTGTCGCACAAGAACCAACATCTCCAAGAGTGGTGGACGTTGTTGCCGAAGAAATTCCAGAAAAGGTTGCTGTCACACAAGAACCAGCACTCCCAGAAATAGCTTCAGATGTGCAGGATGTCCAATGTGGCACATCAAGTGACAAGGTGTGGATTGATCCCCTTAAAAACTTCATTGACCTAGATCTTGACAAGGAGGGCATCATGAAGAGGAAACCTTGAACCCTATAGTAGAAATCGTAATTCTGAGAATGGAGGTAATACAATGGAAGAGCTAGGTGGAAGAATACCAAGAAGGGATAATTTCCCTTACTGAGCATAAAACGATTATCAGGAGACCAGAGGAGAAATGGGTAGAAGAACCTATGACCCAAAGAATTTGAGAAGAAGAGCTACAGAGCAATTTAAGGGAGCTGAAAAAGTTCCAGTTTATGCAGAAGGAAAAAGAGAAGATGTATGCTCTTTCTCAAGAACTCTTGGGCACTAGGGTACCTTCTTCTTCTTACCCTGTCTTTTTGTTTGAACAATTTGTTTGGTTTAAGTTGAGAGCTGTGGAAGAAGGAAGGTCATTTGAGATAACAACCTCAACAAAAATTTTGGAAACGTTTCTAAGAAGCAATTTTTAAGATCAAAATTTGCTGTGTGAATTATATCTACATGAGATGGCTTGCCCTCTGGACCACCATTCAAATCCTATCCCTTTTTCAGGAGATGTTCAGTTGAGGGACTTTGCTTATTTTGTGAACAATCATGCTCAGTGGGAAAGGTATTTCCAAACATTTTCTCCCAATGAAGCTCTCTCTAATCTGTGGGTTCGAAGTGAGCCTCAAAATCCAATTATTTTTCTTGCTCGACACAGGAGTTTTCTTTCATGCCCCATCCAAACTCGACACATAATGGAACTACATGAGGAAGTTATTTCTACCTGTACCAACCATATTTCTATACACCAACAAGCAGCGTTGGAAGGAAGTAAGCACAGATGGCAGGTTGCGTCTCCTACACTCAGGAGCAGAGAGCCCTATTATTTTAGAAATTTTGAATAGGCACTTTCCAGGGTTGAGGGTTGTTATCACCTAAGTTGTACTTAGTGTTTTTTATCAAGTGAGCCTGGTGAACTGAACAAGGATAACTTGTTCAGCCTTCAAGAGACCTTTGGAAGTACTTCTGGGAAGTGCTTGTTGTATCATATCACATGTTCATACCCCATGGGGGAATTGTAATAAATGTTCTAGCATGATAGTGTCTGTAAAAGACTCGGTCTCTTAGACTTTATTTGTCAATCCGATCAGCCCAGGGTGTTTTTTCCCTTGGTTATTATTGGTTGTTGAACAAACAACTGATAATTTCTGAGTTTTTCACTCCATACCTCCAAAGTTGGGGTGGTCGGCTTGGCATTTACGCCTATTGAGGTTATTAGAGTCTATGTGTCAATGTATAAACATGCTAGACATAATTTTTGAGTCATATGAG
>LPNX010360825.1:131156-188845 GCA_001517045.1 Pseudotsuga menziesii | reverse complement strand
GATTCTTCAGTGTTTGGGCCGATGTGTCAGTGTATGGGTTGATGTGTCAGCCAGATCAGGCCCCCGGTTGACAAGTAGGCTCAATTCAGCCTCAGTTCTTCATTGATGAACTATCCATCAGAGGATTTCACTTGATTCCATGAGGAATTGTGCCCCCCCAGGCTAGATGGCCTGCAAGTTGTATAAATCAAGGCACAGCCTCCTCTTCCAAGCGAGTTAGAACTGGGATTGAGGTGCTGCTGCTATTGTATTGTTGTAATTATCATTTGAAATAAAGAAAATCTTTGGAGGAAATACGGTGTGGTGCCATTACATGTGTGGATGATTATTTCCATTGTTCTACTGAGGTAACCTGTATCTATGGTCATTTCTTGCTATTTTCTTGTAGATCTGTGGTTAAGATTGGTAATTAGCTTATTACAATCTTGATAGGAAAGATGTTGTTCAATAAGTTTATTGACTGTCACTATCCTTTGATGCATGTTTAGAATTCTAGATCTAGCATGTCCTATAAGCTTATATGCATGTTATCTTGAATCTCTTTGTATGTACTAATCGGATCTCACAAGTGTCTTGGCAAGTTCTTTGATTTCAGCTGAGTTGCAGGTTCACACTTTGGAGAGGATGCTGATCTAGTTTGCTTATTCATTCTCTTCAATATATTTCAAAGGCATAGTCCCTCGGCATTCCACCTGAAAGCTCTACTGTGGATCTTCAAAGAAACCAACACTCTTTCTCTCTCTTCCTCCTTTAAAAATTATTAAACTTTCCTCAAAGCTGGTTACTTTAAGGTTTCTTTTTAAATACTGATCTATCTCATAAAGAAAAGAATACATAGATCTAATTATCAATATCCCTTCAATTTTCTAGATCTTAGTTTCATTGTGCACATAAAGTTCAAATTCAAGAGATCTAGCTAAAATTGCCTTAGTTTCGCAAGTATTTTAGTGAAGAATCAATAGCTTGTTGTTAAGGTAGTTTCATTTGCTGTTCAATAATTTCAATATTATGCAATATCAGTGCTGTTAATTGGCTGCACAAACATAAATCCAAGATCCCAAGGAAAGCTTGCTTTCCTTGGTTCCATTTTCGTCGGTTTAACTAGTTCAATTCCATTAATTTTTTGAGATAAAGTAGGCTGACCCAAAGGCACTCTTAAAGTGCTTTGGGGCATTTTTAATTCTAATTCATTCACTGTAATTTAGCAGGTCTGACAGAGAATAAAAGAAGCTGCTGTCCAAAGTGGCTGTTGGAGCGCTCAAATCCCCCCAGGGGGCTCTCTTTTGTCACGTAATTTGTAATTGTTTTGCATAAACTGTAATATCTTGGTTTCATCCTGTATAAGGACCAAGAAATCTATATTTTATCAGTGCTTTGATATTGTAATCTCTATAATAAAATCATCCTTTGAATAGGCTCTTTCGAGCCCATTCCCCATCCCCCCTGGGGGGATTCGCGTTGGTGCCTTTTTTGTCTTTTCTGCTTATTTCCTTTTACTAGAATTTATCTGATTGATAGGGTAGTATATTTGATCTTGTTTTTAATTCCATATTCCATATCTCATTTGCAAAATTAATCATAATACTTACCCCACAATTTCCCGAGTGACCCGCAAGGGGAAAGAGATTCGTGGTAGGATTAATCAGAAAACCGCTTTTGTGTAGTTGCGTTATTTTCTCATCTTTTGTTTATCAGAATCTTAAAATTAACCCCTCCTTGATTCCCTGATTGAGATCCACTTGGATCGAAGGAGGTTCTTGGAGGCTTTTCTTTTTAAGCAAGAACACTCCTTTAAAACTTATTAAAATTTACAAGACTCTAGTGTGTATGCTCTGCACTTGGCTGCGGTTCGTTCGATCAGTCAAGCTGTATCAAAAGCATTTGGGTGAATAGCATAATTAGGACTCACCTTCCCCAATTAACAAACCATCAGGTGAAAATCCAACACCTCGATCAAACCTTTACGGTGGCAAAATACCCAAAGGAAGCGGGAACCTACTGAAAAGTGACCTCGAGGCACCGATCTCTGTCACACCCTAACAGGTGCGTTACGAACACAGCCCCAGAGACTCCATTTCAGCCCACATATTCCTTGCGAGTAGCCGTATAGGCTTTGTTTTGGACATACTCCAAGTACTCTCAGGTATATCTGGAGTCCCCCTTAAGCCTAACTTAAACAACTCATACTCCAATTTTAACTTAAAATGTACCAAGATGCAATCGCAAAACATTTATTCCAGACACATGCAAGCACACTGATCTTTTTTGACTCCATTATTAAGGCACTGGTCTTTTCTGCTTCATATTTATATTGTGTATCAACTTTGTGCTTTCGTGTGTATCTTCGTATCTTGTCATCTTGATTGTTTATAGTTAAAATATTCAAACTCCTAAATAACTGATTCAGTACAACATCATTACACTAAGAAATCATCCTTAGTAACTTAATAGGGTCTACCCCCCTTGGCTTCGTTAGGAGTTGAGCCTAAACGGAGGAGTCAAGAACAAGGTGACAGCCTTGACTCAAGACTTGCCCCCAAGGACACACCGAGTGGCTTGAAGATTTCTGCCATGTGATCCAGGTGTGTGAAAAGGCGGCAACAAGGGTTACGTTGGATGTATCAGGGAATGTGGGGCTAGTTGGTTGGGCCTGAAATTTAAATTTTCCCTCATCTAGTGGCTAGAAAAACCATACAGGATGGATTTCTCACTAACCAAGGCAGAGGAGCAGTGATGCTGGAGATATTGGATTGCCCACAGAGGGTTCATAGAAAAAGAAGGGACATCTGAGTTCCCCTACAACTTGTCCTCTCTCCATGAACAAAGCACAGTGCAAGATTCAGATTTGGAATAATGTAGGTTGTTGCATGAGGACATGCAACAGGATAGTTGGGGGGAGATGTTGGGCCCAAAAATGGCCCCTTTTGACCACCCTTAATTACCTCTTTTTCTTCTCTCCTACCCCATTGAGCATGCCAAATAAACATTTTACCCCCACTCTACTCTTCAAACCACCAAGATATGATTGGTCATTGTTTTATTTTATTAATACTTATGATTGTGGTAATTAAGGTTTCATATCTCTCAATGCGCTAACATATGATGGTTTATAAAGTTATTTTGAGATCTATGGACTGCACGAAGATCAAGCTGAGCATGCTATGAAAAGGATGGGCATTCATCACTCAAGCTGATCACCATCCATCCTATCATTACCCAAGGAATGCGGTTTTAGTGTGATATCCCAGGAAAAGCGGTGCAAAGGTAGCTATAACAGAATGCGTCAGACTTGGCAGTCAACAGTCCACTGCTGCTTGTGTATAGCTGTAATCTGAGGCTATCGTCACTCCTGGGGTGATTAATAGTTTTCGTATATTTCCTATTTTTCATCCTGCCACATTTGTAATAGTTGTTGTCATTTAGGGCACCTGAAGATCAGAGATCTTCATGGCTACCCCATAATAGGGATAGGATGTTATGATTTACATTGTATAAATATGGAGAACTGTTTCGAATCAGGGGTTGTTGAACATATAATCAATTCATTGTATTAGCTGTGAGGAGGAATTGTGTAATCAATTTGTCTTTTAATACAAGGATTTACTTCTCATCTAAAGGTTTTTACGTGTGTTCATCCAGCATCTCTTTGTGAAGGCTGGGCCCTCCTTCCATAGGGATCGCTGAGTTAAATTAGGCATTTCAATTATTTTTTTGTGTGATTTTATGTTAAATTTATTTCTTTGTAAGAAGTTGTAACAAGTTGTGGATTTACAGTGTGTTGTGATTGCATCTCTTGGATACATGTAGTGGCATGGTGTGGTAGTCGACTGAGTAGGTGATTATTCCTCATGCAAATTGTGTGGTAATTGTAACAACTCTGTTCATCCTTAGATCTTTTAGTTGTTGTTTCTATGAACCTTTGTAGCTTATCTCTTATTTTCATGATTGTAGGACTTCATTCCTGTACTTTGAATTCATAGAACAGCTGAACTCAATTTCTGTATTTTGAATCTCTAGACTACTGTTCAATTTATGTCTTTGGATTTCTAGATTAAGATAGTTGGGTTAATCATTAAGTGGTTTGAACAGAATTTCCCTTTTTCTGCAATTGTAATCTAGATGTGACTTTCATTTTTCCATTCTTAGATTGAGAACAGTAGAAGGTACTTGTGATTGTATTCCTTAGAAGGTAACTAAATTAAGTAGATTCTTGGGATGAGCATAGCCAAAAAGAGGATAGGATTGTTCAATTACAATAATTTAGTGTTTAAGCATATATTGTGCATGTTATCCTTGAAATACAAGACTTCCCTGGGTTGACAATAAATATTGTACACTCTGTATGTTAGTTGTAATTCACTTGCATATTGGGTGCCCAACACCCATAGTAGGTAATATATTCTCTGAGTTGTTTGTGAGACATTTCTCATAGTATGTAAGCAATTCAAGGATAACCATTTTCGCATTATGGGAAAACATGATGATGCAAAAGACTTAGGAGGAAATAGCATTCATGGTATACATGTAACTACATCCCAAGTGGTTTTTATACTCTAAGTCTGAATTAATGACTTCAACATATAGCAGGATCATGTTCCTCCCATTTCAATAGAAGTGTTCTAGTAAAGTCCTTGTGGTTGTGAACGATGAACACAATAGGCCCAATGGGTGATATAAGAAGGGACAAAATCAAGGGATCCCAATTATTTCCAAACTTTTCTATAAATGAAAAAAGTGGAAGAACCTTCATAAATGATTCATTGATGAATAACGATGTTCTTGATTTTGATGTGGATTTGGAAGGAAACTAATAATTATAGTTGAGTTATACCACTGTTGAAGTAGAAGGTCACAAGGTATTAATCTCATGGATTGATGGTGCATAATCTAGTTAAAGAATCCTTATTTTAGGAATGAAAGGATTGGAGAACTGCAAGTGTGGACATAACAGAGAGGGATAGAGATGGACTGGTCCAAATCATCTAAAATTTTGTATTTTTTTTATACTATCATATAAGCATTGTGAGTGTATGGTGTAGGGGTGGTTGTCATGTCATGGGAATAAATTCACTAATAAGACATGAAATATGTATATACTCTCTAGTGGAATCTAGGGAATCCTCACAATATCTGGGTGAGTTTTATGTTGTGTCATATGATCGATTGCAGGTCTAAAGATGAATTTCTACGAAATTCATGTAGATTTTCTAGTAAGAGACCTCTTGGATTAAGGGAGGGTTATTGGTGACCAAGCCTCCTAATGGTGAGGAACAACTCCTTGATTAACAAAGGGGTGGGTGACATTATTACCTTGGTGAGAGTTTACACTAGATTGGTTCTTGGCCCCCAACATCCATTGACACTTAGAAAACATTTAACATTTATTCCAAGAACATCCCCAAAAATAATTTTTTAGTTATTTTGAAATTATGGATCCATTGTTTTGTTTTGAATTTTATGAAATATGTCTTTTAGGTATAAATTAATAATGGTGAGTGTAATTTACATACTGGCCACAAACACTACAAAAAAAATTATTCCAAAAATTATTCTTCTTTCCTCTCTTCAATTGGTTGTTGGTACCAAACTTTTGATTATGGTTAGTCATTTTAAGATTCTTCTTGTGATAGGGATTGAACCCTTATACTAGAGCTTAGTTTTTTTGTTTGTTTGTTTCTTTGATCTTCCCATATTTTTTGTATTAGGGGGCATTTCTACATTCAACTATTCAAATTGTTGAACCTATTGAGTAGGAGAAGGTTAAACAAATTCACCCCAACATTGTTATAGTATGAGAACCAAGAGTTTTGAGAAATAGAAAGTATGGGTTATATGAGGAGGCACAATTCCATAAGGGATAGGTGTTCCATATAAATTTGAGATAGGAAATTGGAGTTACATAGAATTTGGATGCATAACAATTGGTTCTTCCACCATGTTGGGAAAAGTAGGGTTGTATGGTCTATACGTCATTTGACCAAAAGGAGGGTAGGGTGTTCTTTGAAGAATGTTGATATTTTGTGGTCGAGGAGGACCACCATGCAATATATTTGGTGGAAAAAACCAATATGGGGTAGTGGTGTTCCTCTAATGGGAAATGAGCCAAATTATTCTATCAACATTATGTGAGGTATTGAGGGCGGTTTCATCCAGAGACAAATTACAAGGAGCATCATGAATGTTTCTATATAAGTACCCTAACTAATAACATATCAAATCAAAATGTTGTTATTTGAGGATGAACTCATCTACAGTTTTGGGAATTGTGGTCATAACATCTTTAGAAATCATGGGTAGGAGAGACCTAAGGAACCAATACAATAAGAATTCTAGTTGAATGTTTATTTTAAACAATGTGTTCCATTTATTCCATTCATGGATGTGGTAGGAGATATGCATGGATGTGTTTTCCTAAATCCATAAAGAATCTCTAAACTAAGGTCATGGTGAACAAAGATCTGAGAATAGGTCAAGAAGACAATGGCTATGGATATGAAGGTATCATGCATGCGTGTTGGTAGACTGGCATACCATTTTCCTCTAAAATAAATAAATACAAATGGTGTATTTTCCTATCTTGTTGGATGATCAACATAAGTGAAAGGACATCATATGGTTGGTGAGATCATCCCCCTATTTTCCTTTTAAAATTTGAAGCTCCAAAGGTAACTTCACTAGGATGTTAGGTCATGCTAGCTGGTCATGTTGGATAGGGTTGTTAATTATTTTAGATAAATCAAGAATATTTAAACTAATCATGAATTACAAAGTGGTTGGAGAAATCATTTTCATTATGTGGGGTTGCAGGTGGGGTGGTACCTTTGCTTGACACGAGAGGGATCACAACAGATATGTGAGGGGGAATGTTGAGTAAGGTATGTCCAAGAAAAACAAATCTGATCATATATGCACATGTGTCAGTGTTGAGTGGTGTCCTCCCTCATATGAGATAGGGGGATTGGATGGTATAAAAACCTCCTTGGATAAGAGGAAATCCTTGATTCCTTAAGTAATTCCATAATAGTGAAGAGTTTGCGATGATTCCAATTATGAGAGAAGGAAAATTCATTAAGTGTGAAAATAGGAATTTACTAAACTCAATAAATGCAACAATATGTTAACAAAGGTTATATATGTGATCTTGTACAAAGGTGTCATTATAGATAACAAAGTGTTTATTAATAGTATATTTTCGATTAGGATGGGTTCTTTGTATTTAAAAGAAACACATGATGTGATCCAGATGCCATTTCTCTCAAAATTTGTAATTGGGACATCGGATAACTCTCTTGTCGAATGGTTATGAACCCATTGAATATGGTTGTGAAGGGGTGAATGAATTGGTTATGATGAGGGGTATTGGGGCTATGTTCCATAAGAATTGAAAAAAATTCCATTAGCAAAAAGAAGAAAAATTATGTGCAAATGCATCCCAGAAATACCACCTAGTGAAAATTGTATTTTTTGTCCACTAAGATACCTTCCTCAATGTGGATAATAGGTTCGACCTCAAATATCAAGTGTCACCTACACAAAGAGCTCAGTGATTAAATGTGGAAAACAAAAGCAACCCAAACTCAACTTTAGAATCCTTGGGAACCATTCCTTCTTATATGGGGTTGATCACACTTGGTGTAACATGGTTTTAAAAATTCCCCTAGAAGTCAAAAACCACTACCAATTCATATGAAAAAATATTAAGGGGAATTATCTGGATTCCTAGCCCAACAATCCTAACCTAAACTATAATTTTTTTTGACCTCTTGGTAAATGAATTAAATTGATTAGAATTGAATTTTTTATTTTTTTTAAAGGGAAAAAATTATTTAATAATGTGACAAAAGAGGTATTTCAAACGTCGCATTTTTCTAATTCATTCATATCAATTTATGCGTGCAAGGTGAAAAACATACTTCAAGGAGAGTACTCTTTAAGTCATGTGGTGTGTGAATCATGCGAGAAAACACATGTATGATTGAATGATAAAAGTGAACCTTTGGAAATAATGTATAATAAAATAAAGAAAATATATATGAACATGTGTGGGCTTGTTACTCTTCATAATGAATTCTCAAAGTGTGACTCATTTGCAAAACAAGCAACTTAAATGTGTAAAGGGAGGTATTTCACTCTTGTGGTCTTTTTTTTATTCTCCAAGATAGTTTTATAGTTTTATGGGTGGAAGAAAAAGAGAACATAAGCTTTTAGATCTCTTGTTTACATAAAGCCCATAAATTATTCTAAATTGTATTAAAAAGAAATATGCAAGTGACAAGAGTTTAAATTAATGTAGGTTAACATAGACTCCTAGACTAAGAGTTTGTTATAACTTTAAAGAAATGAATAAGTAGTGTAATATACTCTAGTGTAAGATAGGAGATTATTAGTAACCTCAAAACCAATCCCGATAAAAATAAAGTCTCAAAAATGACTTTGCCCCTATTTAAAGTAAGAGATTTAATACCCAAGGGAAAACAATTTGTGGTTGTTTTGTTATTTTATTAAAAAATATAGACAACCATGTGGCTTACCATTTCAAATCAAAGAAATATATAAAACTAAAATTTAGGTTAGTCGCACTATAGTGTCACATGAGAGCGAAGAAGTTGTGTGAAAAAACCATGTGAGAAATATCACTTGAAACCCGAGTGATAGTGCAGCATGGCTGGAAAAAAATAATGCGAGAAATATCACTTGCAGCTCAACAATAGTGCGGGATGAAGGTTACAATTCCTTTAAGTAAAACCCATGTAGGTGAAAAAAAAGACAACCCTCACAATACTGTGAGTATACAAAAAAAATTGCACACATGGAACAGATGACGAGAACCACACAACCTATGGAATGAATAAAAATGGTAATTTATCCTAAAAACTTCATTGGTTAGGGGTATAAACAAAAAGGGTATAATCCTACAAGACATATAAATCTGTTAATAGGTCAAAAGACAACTTAAATAGGTAAGAAAATAAAAAGGTGGAATCACCAATTTTGTTGTGATAAAAATGGCTAAAAAAGGGTGAGAAATTCTTCCTTCCTTTTTAGGTTCTAACAAAGGAAACATATTAAATATTAAATGGATGGTTAGTAAGTATTATGAACATTTCTAAATTTATTAAATGAATAAAAATACATATAAATACTACTTGAAAGGTAAGAATTGCATAAATGACATGAAAAAAAATAAGGAGATGAGTTTCATGTAGAAATTGAAGCTCTAATACCATGTGGAAATACAGGACAAAGATCTAGCTACAAGATATTTCTCATGTGCATGCATAAGAAAAATAGAGAGAGGAATAATGAGATTGAACACAAGAGAAGTGAAGAATGATTAGATAACCTTCCATAGATTATTGATCAACATTAGTGTACATAAATAATACATCCTTGGGAGGTAAAATCGAGTTTCTTAGGAGACAACTCATGCTAACTCATAAAGAAGGATTACTAAATATGATAAACCCCTATAGGTGACTAAAGAACTTTCCAAATAAGTCCAAGAGCTCACGAATTGGATAAAGAATAAGTGAGTGATGATGAGTGATGGAAAATATTGCTAATCATGGAATTTGCAGAGAAAATCATGGAGGATGAGTTGGCCAACTGCTATCTTTTGGAAAGCAAAACTAAATCAGTCTAGAGGCACAATGGGAAGGAAGGTGCAGCCATAAATATGGGAGGTCAATAAGGTTGGAAGAATCTATCTAGAATTAGAATAAAGGTTCTCCTTGTGTAAATATGGAAAGTATTGACCAAGTGGTGCAAGTGGAGGCCAACTACCTAGCTTAGAACATAGGAAATTAACCAAAAATGATTAATTATTTTATCCTAAGTATGTAGTGGGTTTATAATGTTAAGATTTCATATGCTAGAGCATATTCATTAGTGTTCAACTCAAATATAATAGCAACGACATATCTAGAATCACTAGTAGAAACAAAATCACAAGATAGACATAGTATTTATCCTCGAAAACCCTCAAGCAGAAGAAAACCTAGCAAAAATTCCCCTGTATAAGATGTATAAAAGACAACCCCAAAAATAGGTGTTCTCCTCCTTCTATTCTTATTCTCTCTCTCTCTCTCTCTCTCTCTCTCTCTCTCTCTCTCTCTCTCTCTCCTATGTGCTACTCAAGTGAGTGAGTCTATGTCCAAATAAGAACCTCATCTCCTCTATTTATACACATTGAGGCAACTTACTTTTACCCTAATCAAGTCGGCCCCACTAAGCTGTCTGGTTCGGGTTCACCTAGGAAGACTCAAAACAATATATTATATTGTTCATTAGGGTACTAATGACCCGAATTACAATGGAGGATTTACCTCATGACTCTGTGATGACCAAATACAATACTAACACCCCACCAGAGGAAGAATAACATCTCCCTTGGGTTACATCAGTAAACTACATTTAGAATATCCTTTGAAGTTACAATATTTCAATACTGCCCCTTAACGAGAAGTTTAATCTACCGACAACATCATCATAGACTATAGGAGAACATAGAGACAATAATTTCAATAGTACATTGAGGTAATTCATCTATAATTCATAGGAAGTTTTCTCAATCAGTAACTCGAACAATTACTCTTCATTTTCTGCATCAGACGATCACTTGATCCTTTTGCATCAACGCTTCAAACTTTCGATTCTTCGTAGCAACACTTCGATATTCTTGATACTTTGCAGTACTTTGATCCTTTGTAGAATCACTTCGATCTTCTCGATCCTTTGCAACAACGCTTCAATCTTCTATAGTATCCTTTCGGTCTTCTCGATCCATGGTAGAAACACTTCGATCCTTTTGACCCTTTTGCAGTAGCACTTTGATCCTTTCGATCCTTTGCAGCAGCACTTTGATCCTTTGCATCCGTACTTCGATCTACTTGAACCTTCGCTGATGTACTTCGATCTACTTGATCCTTCGCTGCCACGCTACCTATAGTACACATGATCTATTTGTGGGATGATCAATCCCGATCACTTTAGGACCTAAGTCCAAGAATGATGCAATCCTCCATCAGCATGATCCGTGAAATTGATCAATTGAATCGTCTACAACTAAATGTAGATCTCGACCATACCCAGTTTTGGCCCTATCGTTTGTGAGGACTCATCATAGGCTATCCATACCATGCAGGTTAGGACCACTCCTAAGTGAGTGTTATACTATGATATCTATACCTATGTGTAGGAATAATCTTCCAAAAAAGAGTATTGTCTGTATAGAAGATCTCGACTGCATACAAAATGTTGACCCATCGTAGAACATCCATACCACACAGTTTAGGACCACTCTCAAGTGAGTGTTATACTATGGCCTCTGTGAGGACTCATCCTAGAGAATCCATACCACTGAGGTTAGGACCACTCCTAAGCGATTGTTAATATATGGCATCTACATATGAATGTAGGCATACTCTCCATACAAGAGTATAGTCTGCAAAACAGATATCGACCTCATACAAAATGCCAATCCTATATTCTATGACAACCCATCATAGAACATCCATACCACAAAGGTTAAGATCACTCCTGAGTGAGTGTTATTCTACAGTATCCACAACTGAATGTGAGTACTCTCCATGCAAGAATAACATCTGGAGGGCCATCCTTAGCTAGTAAGGACCACTCTCAGGAATAGAGTGTTATACCTGCCATCCTCAAGTGAATGATACTATCATCCACAAGTGAATGTGGGTACTCCATGTGAGAGTAATATATGTAGGGCCATCCTTAGATAGTAAGGGAATATCTCATGAATAAAGTGTTATACCTGCCATCCTCAAGGGAGGATGCTTTCGTCCACAAATAAATCTCAAACCATCATCATCATTGTCATCCATTATTGATTTCAGTCTCATCATTACTCCCCCTTTGTTTGAGGAGAATTCATGTCTTTGACCTAATATTCCTTTTCAAAGAAGTTCCATATCTTCATCATCTATAGTCCCATCACTATTCCTCCTTGCGAGGAAAGTATTTTCGAACGAACTACACCAAGCTTGTCACATAAATATTCAAATTTTACACGAGATAGAATCTTGGTTAGTACATCAGCAACTTGCTCATTGGTACTCACATATTGGAGCTTGATAGATCCCTTTTGTACCATATCCCTTATATAAAAATATCGGATTTCTATGTGCTTCGTTTTTTCATGGAACACCAGATTCTCTATCATATTTATACAACTCTGGTTGTCACAGATAATTACTGTGGTGTCCAAATCCATGTCAAATAAACATGAAAATAGCTTCCGAATCCATATCGCTTCACAACAAGCAGAGAAAGCTGCAATATAGTCTACTTCAGTCATATTGAGAGAAACACTGGACTATTTCTTACTAAACCATAAGATTATGGCAGATCCTAGACAATAACATCCACGTGAGATGCTCTTCCTATCTGAGGCACTTCCTGCCCAATATGAATCCATATATCCATACAATTTGTAGTCATGATCTCTCCCATAGTAAAGTCCCAAATCAATCATACCTTTTAGGTACCTCATCGCATGCTTTGCAGCTACCAAGTGAGACCATCTAGGTTTAACTAGATACTGACTCAAGGTTTTCACAACAAAGCATATATATGGCCTTGTGTTCATCAGATACATTAATGACTCAATAATATGTCTGTAGTGATTCATCTCCAGTAACTCCGATGTCTCATCAGACAACAACTTTGGGTTGGTGTCCATGGGTGTGTTCATGGCTTTTCAACATATCAAATATTTTCAAGATTTCTACTGCATACTTTCCCTGATTCGGAAAGGTTATTTCTGGGCTTTACCACACTTCCAGCCCTAGGAAATAATGCATCAAACCAAGGTCTTTCATCTCGAATTATTCAGCTAGCTTCTTCTTGCAATCCTTGATTTGTTTCTCATTTCGAGTCAGAAATAGACCATCCACATACATCAATACTATGACGGGTTTATCACATAATCTTCATATAAATATTAGGAATGACTTTACTTTTGGTAAATCCCATGCTTGTCAAGAAGCTATCTATTCTTCCATACCAAGCTCTAGGAGCTTGCTTCAGTCCATACAGAGCCTTTTTCAACTTGCATATATGTGTCGCTTTGTCTTCGACTTCAAATCCTTGTGGTTGTTTGATGTAAACCACTTCCTCAATCACAACATTAAGGAAGGGTGTCTTTACATCCATCTAGTGTAAGTCCCACTTCATCAAGGAGGAAAGTTCCATGATAGTTCTGATGGAAGTGTACCTTGCTCCTAGAGAAAATGTCTCTTCATAATTGATCCCCTCTTTCTGAGAGAATCCTATAGCCACAAATATTTCTTTGTAATTTTCAATACTTCCATTTGTAGCATGTTTTATCTTGTAGATCCATTTCGAAGATACCACACTCTTGATTTCTAGTTTGGGAACAATATCCCAAACATCATTATTCATGATTGGCTGGAATTCTTTCGTCATTGCTTCAACCCATTCTTTCTTCTTTGCAGCTTCCTCATAGCTAGTGGGTTCTTGATCTACAAGATCACACATCAAAGATACATAACTGGAATATGGCTTTGATCTTTTGTTGGTTCTTGTGAAGCCTTTTGGCACTCCATATCTTAATGCTTTTTGTATGATTTCTCTGACCCAAGCAGGTTTTCTCTTTCAAGAGATTTCCATCGTAGGGGACTTTTGAGGCTCTATCATGTCATGATCTTCTGATGCTACTATTTCAGGAGATGGTTTAGCTTCTATCCTTCCCAGAGGTACATCCTCTTGATGTAATTATTCAAGTTGACAGCTTCTATACTTCTTAAGAGCTGTGCCTTCGTCAAATTTTACATCCCTGCTAATATCGATATGATGGAATCCTAAGATGTATATCCTAAAGGATTTGGAGACTTCACAGTATCCTACAAATATTCCCTTCTTTCCGGAAGGATCCAGTTTGGTTCTCTTATCTTTCATAATATGTACATATACTGGGAAACCAAATACTTTGAGATGGCTTACTTCAGGTTTCTTTCTGGTATACATCTCTTTAAGAGTCTTGAATCGAACATCACTGTGAGATAATCTATTTTGCACATATGTGGTTGTTCTTGCTGCTTCATCCCATAGGTGCATAGGGAGGTCTTCATCATGAATCATGGTCTTCACAACTTCCATGATAGTTATATTCTCTCTTTCCACAACACCATTTTGTTGGGGATTATAGGGAGTGGTTAGTTCCCTATTGATTCCTTCATCCTTACAGAATTCTTCAAATTCCTTTGAAGTGTATTCTCCACCATTATTTGATCTCAGTGTCTTGATTATGTTTTTTTGAGTGGTTCTCTTATCAAGGATTTTAATTGCTTGAATTTTATGAAGACTTCACTCTTGTTCTTCAAGAAGTATATCCAAGTATTTCTTGAATAGTCATCAATAAATGAGACATAATACTCATATCCACTCAAGGGTATGGAGGGAATAGGACCACATACATTATAATGAATTAGTTCCAATGTACCTTTGGTCTTTGTTTCACTTTTTTTAAAGGGATTCTTGATGTTCCTTTCCTTTGCACATCCCTTGCAAGTTCCCTCATGTTCAATCTTCAGATATGGTAACCCTGTTTCCACATTACCCACATAGGGAAATGCTAATTTGTAGTTGATGTGAGAAAGCCTCCTATGCCACAGTTCACTTGAGCTGGTAGTCTCATGGAGAAGGGTTGTCTCTAGATGTCCTTTGATTTTGTAAAGTCCTCCTTCTTCTTCTCCAATGACTACAGCATCTTCAAGTGTCTTTCCTTTGGACCACATAAGCACTTGTCCATCTATAAAAGAAAATCTATATCCTTTCTCATCTAGAGTAGAGATGGAAAGTAGGTTCTTTTTCAAACCTGGTACATAAAGTACTTCCTTCATATTCATGGAAGTCCTAGAGTCAAGATTGTAGCTTGAATCACCAATACCTTTGATGGGATATTGATAGTCATCTCCCAATGATACCTTCTAGGGATATTTCTTCTCTTCAAGTATTGACAGAGTTTTCTTCTTTCCTGTCATGTGTTTAGAGGCACCACTATCAATAAGCCATGTGTCTTATCCAAGTGTTACAGTCCCAAAGAGTGCATAGAATAACACATATTCTTATGCATCTTCACCTCTAGTTTTCTTTCGAGGTCTTTATTCTTCTTCATCCTCATATTATGCTAGATGAGAATATTGTCTTTTGTATTTGTTGTTATTATTTGGTGATGGACATTCTCTAGCAAGATCTCCTATCTTATGATAGTTGTATTATTGATACTTTGAGTAATACTTCTTCTTCTTCTGGAATTTCTTCTTTGAAGGCTTATGATTACTCTTCTTGAATTTAAATTGTTTTATTCCTTTAGTATGGGTACCTAGAGCCTAATCATATTCTCTAAGGAAAGATTCTATATTGGCTAATCTAGTTTCTTCTTTTATGCAATCTTCCCATACTATGTCAAACTTCATAATTTCTTTTTGGCAACAAAGTCTGAATGAATGACTCCCAAGGACTAGTGGGACCATTGAGAGTAGTCATAACTAGTTCATCCTCATCAAGGGTTTCTCCAATAACACTTAGTTTCTCTTTGAACTGGGAGACCCGTGTGAAGTAATCTTGAATAGATCCCCCTTTTCTCATCTTCGTTCCCTTCAGTTGAGATCTCAGATTTATCTTTCTATTGATGTTCCTTCCCTCATACATTCTGGAAAGTGCATCATACATTTGCTTAGGTGTCTTCTCAGATGACACTTTAGGGATGAAGTGATCCTTAATATAATCAACAATGATCCTCATTTCCTTGATTAGTTATTGTTCATCCTTCTCCTTAGCTTCATCTTTTCTGGTTCTGCAATCTCATCCTCGACGTACTTCTCAAGGCCAGTCTATTTCAAAATGAGGCCAATCCTATACTTCCAATCTAGGAAGTTTTCTAGGCCTTCCAATTTGTCCTCAAGCTTAGTGCTTGGGGCCATCTTGTCCAGTAGGTCACTAAAAATGAAATTTATCAAAATAGGAGGATGACCTTACCAGTATATGCACTTGAGGGAGGTGATTTAGTTGATCCAACTGATTTATAGAGATCCCAAATATTCATTCTTCAAATCCTACTTGCGATGTTCCAACACTGCAAAAATTATGTTTCTATTTCACTGCAGTTTTCTGGTTAATTACCAAACTGGGGTTTGGATTTCCTAGAGATCCAACCACCCAAAAACTTTGATCTATGGCTCAATAGATGCCCTCCAAGGAGTCACAAATTTATATGCAAGTATATCTTCAAAGCTCCAACCTTTGCAGAAACCCTATTTTATTTCGTAGAGGGAGGAGAGAGAATTTCACCTTGTGAAAGCTACTCTAATCAAGTTAGCTCTGATACCATGTTAAGATTTCATATGCTACACTATATTTGTGAGTCTTCAATTCAAATATCATAGCAGCAACATATCCATAATCACTGATAGAAACACAATCACAAGATAGACACCGTATCTATCCTAGGAAAACCTAAAGGGGAAGAAAACCCACCAAGACTTTCTTTGTATAATATTTATAAAAGACAACCCCAAAAATAGGTGGTATCCTCCTTTTATTCTCTCTCTCTCTCTCTCTCTCTCTCTCTCTCTCTCTCTCTCTCTCTCCTATGCGCTACTCAAGTGAGTGATTCTATGTCCAAATAAGAACTACAACTCCTCTATTTATACACATTGAGCCAAGTGACTTTTACTCTAATCAAGTCATCCCCACTAAACTGTATGGGCCGACTTCACCTAGGAAGACTCAAAACAGTATATTATATTATTCATTAGGTTCCTAATGACCTGAATTACAATGGAGGATTTAGCTCATGAATCTATGATGACCAAATACAATAGTAACACCCCACCAGAGGAATAATAACATCTCCCTTACATTACATTAGTAAAATACAATTAGAATATCCTTTGAATTTACAATATTTCAACATATAATATTATAATACCCCCCATTTAAGTCTGAATTTATGATGGAGTATATGAAAAATATCATAAATATAGATGTATATAAGTCCCAACAACAAGGATATGGTTACCCTTTACAATTATTTTTTCCAGAAAATTGAGGAAAGAGAAAAAAAAACATGTGGGAAATCCTCCCAAATAAAGGACAAGGAACAATATGGACATGTCTTAATTATGTATTTTTATTCACTTGGATGAGCTGACTAAATTGCTTCCTGAATAATTTGATGAAGAAGTTGTGAACTCCATGATCATGCACTAGAATATCAATGCAATATCTATAAAAATCAAGTGGAGAGGCTCCTTGTAGCTTATCATCTGGTGATAAAGGGGCATTATTTGAATGCTTTCTTCTACCAACATACTCTAATCTGAAAAAATAATAAATAAAGGAAAATAGATATGTGCATACTCCTTCCCAAATAGTAAAATACTAAATACTATTAGTTCCTTGTATAGTTGAAAATGGTGAAGTGGACCATATATATTCCTTTCAAACTGTTATGGCACCTTCCCATTTCTGGAATGAGGATGAAAAGACTCTGTAATATCAGAAATATTATCATATGGAGCCACAAATACCATAGGTATAGTGTCTCCATGAGTATACAGGGACATAGTAGGAAAAGGTTGAAACTTGAGCAATTGGGTAATACTAATGGATGAGTAAATATGAATGGTATATGGACTTGAAATATAAACCATATATGTTTAGAATAGATCCAAATATGTGTAATAAACATATAAAGATTAATAATTTCATGGATAATCAACCAGTGAAAAATAGACAAGACTTGAAACCAAGAGAAATAAGTGACACTGCATAGGAATCCAATAAGGAACCAACCAATGAACTTGGGGTTTGTATAGTCTTAGGAGGATTCAAATTATGGGTAAATGATATGGATGATGTCATAACCTGCATATAATTTTGAAAACTTACTTATAAATCATAAACTGAAGAATTTGAATGGAGTGAGAAAGAGCTAGATAAAGACAAGTCGAGATCTAGTGAAAACACATAAGTATTGGGAGATGGATCTAGTGGAACGGTAGGTGGTTTATCCAAGAAATACATGGATATTTATGATTCTAATATATAATAAAATGAATATATATCATATAATTGATAAAATTATTCAACTCTGGAACTCAAGGCATAATTGTTATTACCTTGGGACTACGCACTGTGACAATGTTCTGAGCATTCAACATGCTTCTCTAGTTCATCTGGTACATCAATATTATGATGCTCAAGCAACTGATCCATGATTTCCATTTTCATAATGAAACATTTTTTCTCAGCATGAAAATCATTTTTGCATTAAGAACAATCATATGAGCTCCCTTTCTTCTTCACTTTCTTCATGGAATTCGAACCTTCATCAATAGGTTTTGAACCTTCATCTTCATCATCTAACTTTGGATTTTTCTCTTTCACTTTTTTCTTTTCTTTTGAATTTTCATTCTTAATTCCTTGAACTATAAGATCATGATCTTTTTTTTTGGATATTTTAAGATTCTAAATCTATATCAATTTGACTTTCTCTTTTGCAAGTGAATCAACAAATGTACTCAAAGAAGGAATTTTCCAATTTGAAATAGCAATTCTATTAGCATGGAAAGTTGACACAAAAACTGAGTATTGACGACCCAGTTTTGAAAGGATAGAAATAATCAATTGATATTCCTTCTTATCAATCCAAAATTTCTTGATCATAATAATAAGTGACATGAACTTGGTGAATAACCCTTCAATGGAGTCACAACTGCTTGGACTCAATGAGATTAACTCATTCTCCAATTGATGTGTGCTTCTATCATTGTGTACTTGTTGGGAAATAGGGCAGACCCGGGTTTAATCCTTTTGCGTCGCACCAACAAGAGACCCACAGTTTTGGCCCTTTCAGCAACAACCTGCGAACAGGTTGCAGTCTCACCCGAAACAGCTATGGGTGCCGCAGAATCCGGTTTCTGCAAGCAGAGAGGGAGATTACTGTACCTTGTCCTTTAACAACTTATAATTGATAAACACAGAGCTCCGAAATTTATATCTAAGTAACTTCGCAGATAAATAAACATACAGTGACTTGCTCAACCCACTACAGGGAATTCACAGCGAAGCTATTTATTAACAGTGATCTTACTTATCAGATTTATACAGTTATTAATGCATGAAAAACAAACAAAAATAGAAACAGCACAAGAACCACAACACCAGATATAACATGGTTCACCCCCAGTGTAGGGGCTACGTCCATAGAACTCTGTTTTATTTCAACTTTCTTCAAAATCACGGTTCTGATCTGCGCACTCAGCTGCAGATCGCTTCAGTCTCTTAAGCCGCGCACACAGCAGTAGGCCTCTACGCACACAGCTGCAGATTTTCCTTAACTTCTTACAAAACCCTCTGCGCACACAGCTGCAGAGGACGTCCATGCACACAGCTGGGACTTAACCTTTTCTTACAAAACAGCCTTAGCTTCACCTTAATCTTCTTTACATCAAAAGCCTAACTTTTCTTATTTACAAAAATGCCTATTTATACATCGCACTATTACAAAACCATGGCTTCAAACCATGGGCACCCAAAACCCTAAACCCTAGTCTTAAATCGTGGGTTTATTACAATAGAGGACTTTGACTCAACCCCCGACACCCCTAAGACTATTTTGATTCAACCTCCGCTTACAAACTCCTTTGGCCCGCGAAGATATTTTCCTTAAGGACCGTTGGGGTGCACGCCCCAACAGGCCCCTAAGACTCACCAGTGGCCCATCCCGGGACACTCAGCGGTTCTTCTGGCAGACGTACTTTATCAGCAAGGGTAGCATACTGCTTGTTGAGGTCACGGATGATTCTATCAGCGTCCTGTTCCTTTTCCACCAATTCCTGCAGTACCTCGGCTGTTGTTTCAGTAGCCCTTTGCTGTGCGAATGCATCATATTCTTTTAGGACTTTAAGTTGGGTGTCCACAGCAGTGCTTAATTCAAGTGCTTCGCTAAGAAGTGGCTGCATAGCATTTTGCATGTCTTCTGGGTTTTCCCTGCATAATTCGATTTCCTACTAGAGTTCGTTGCTGCGCTTTACTTTGATCATTTTCTCCATGGGTGGTAGAATCTTAATTGCTGCTTTTACTGCGTCCAATTCTGCCTGTTTCTGCCGAATCGTTTCTTGCAGTTGCCCAATTCTTGGATGTTCCTGCAGGGTAGCCCAAGTCTCCACACTGTCTTCTAACAGCTTTGATGCGCTTCCCACAATGTCTAAAAGTTTTTCTGCATATGCTTGAATGTCTACGCGACATTGTTCTTTGACCGCAGGTGGACTTTTTGGGTGGATGCGGAGTTGAAGCTCCGCGATCTGGGTCTCATGCTCTACTTTGAGCTTCTCCATTTCACTGCGGGACTGCTGCGCATAGTCTTTCAACCTAGCCATTCTTTGCTCTGGTTCTTCCATCAGTTGCACATCGAAGTCAGGGAGACTTCGACATGCTTCATCCAATACTCGAACTAATGTAATCCGCTTACGTTCTGCATCCCTCTTTCGCTGCTCTGCTGCTTCCAGTTGCGCTGCTAGGTCCTCTTTCTGCTTCCTGGTGTCGTCCAACTAGAGTTGGGAAAATTTGTCACAGGCCTAAATTTCCTTTGCGACAGCGGACTGGCAGAGATACAGTTATACCATGGACATATTGGTGTAGTCAATTCCTACTATCATGGTCATCACTGTGCGAGATGCTACATCAGTTGTGACAAGGGCAGCCATGGATATTTGGCCCTTGTGCTCTCGGGCTGGCCATTGCCTTATGTCAGGCTGCACACTTACCGGAGTACTGCTAGCTACAGTGCTGGTCACCAATTGTGCTGCTAAATCCTTCAGCTCCGATATGCCACCAATGATGGCCTGCAACTGTGCAGCTGCGAACTCGGACCATTTTTTGGTAAGGACTTCAGTGGAATTTGACAGAGCACCCTTGAGTTCCTCACTTGTTAGGCCAGTAGTGTCATCAATGTTCTTTTCCTTCGATTCCTTTGCTTTCTTTTGGGACCGCGGCCTGTCCACTTCCTCGACTTCTGGTGACTTGCGCTTATCCTTCCTGTTAGGTTCTGGAGTAGTCTCGACCGAATCTTGCCCTTCATCTTCATCGGTGTCCATATCATCGTCGTGGTTGCTGCCATTCTGCTGCGACTCAGTCTGTTCTTCGCTGTCTTCCAAGGGAACTTGCTGTGGTGCGTTGCTAGGCCCGCCACCCACATTGGTAACTATGGGGATGGGGATGTGAGGCGTCTTGCCTGCATATTTCAACCATTCGACCGGCCAGTGTTGAACTATTGCGTGGATATCTCCTTTGGTGACTACATATGGTAACTTGAACCATTGATGCTGTTCATCTACGCGAGCCTGGATGAAGGTATGATGTATGTCATCACTGAAAGTAGCTACGCCATGATAGTGGGAGAATAACTTTTGACTGAGCCGTGGAGTTTTGGCCATCTGAAACTGGATATCCATCATATAGAAAGCAAACACATAATTTGTCATCTACTGGTGTTTCTTGTCCTGGGAAACCCATAGCGAGGCATACCTGGCTGCGCCAGTCATGTTCTACGGAACATTAGGGAACTGCGATTCGAGGGGCTCTCACCATCCTATCAATGCAATAAGGACAAGTAACCATGAGTAATGGAAGGGACTACCTTTCTCTTTTGCATATTGAACGTCTTCCAAGAATTCATGTGCAATGTAGTCTACCCAGTTGTAGATCTAACCCTCGACGCAGTTCATAGCAATTCTGATAACTGGGGCAGGTACTTCAGTTGGCCTGCACTTCCGCATAACTTTGCAGGCTAGGAGCTCTGCTGTAAAACAGATGTGGTTTTCCTGAATCGCAGAAGTGTGATACCCACGTTTCCCCTTTGTCAGGCCTAAACGTTCCTTCATGTTCTGTGCGAGCTTTGTATCCTCATGCTTCGATGGGAACTCAGTTGCCAGGTTAGGCCCTGCTCTGGGTAAACCAATGATCCTCTGAATGAACTCACCATTGATAGGGATTTTCTTGTCACCTATCCATAAATTTCCATCATGAACTAACGCCAACAGCTGCTTGACCACTATGGTCACCTGTGGGCTGCGACCGAAGTGGGGAACATCAAGCATCTTCAGCAGACCAGCGTGATCTAAGCCGACAGCCCACCGTTTGACTTCTACCAATGTTGCCTTGTCGTACTTGACATATTGCAAGTATGTTTCTGGTCTGAACTGCGAAAAATTGCTACTGTCACTTGTATCATGGTCGGAATACTTAAGCCAGTCGATCTTCCTTGTCATGGACCCAATCAGCTGTACACCCGATGGTAATAAAGGAGTACCTATTGTGAACTGCTTGCGCTGCCAAGGAGTTTTAACTCCTGGTCGAAGAGGCGGGACATATGGTGTTCGTCATGGTGCCATAGGCTCCTCCCTGCCACTTGGGATTTCTACTAAACCAAGTGGATCCATTCCAAAATACTGTGATGTTTTCCCAGAGCACTTGTGTCGGTCTTCGTTCCGCTTAGAACGAACTTTAGGCTTAAATTTTTTCCTAGCAGACCGTGTTTGCATTGGAGGAATCGGTCCTGGTAGGGTTTCCTCACGTGCTGCAGGCGTAGGTGGGGGGTGGACAATATTCCTCAGGCCTGTTTGTTCAAATTCGTTCAGTAAGTCTTGAAGTTCTTGATCGGTGGACATAGGTTCAATTGTGAAACTGCATAATGTGGAATGCCGATGCCAAGGGTTCTTCTTATGCAATCCATCGATCATGTTGGTCATAAATGTGCATTGAAGGCACCAAATCTGATAGAGATTCCAATCCCACGGCACTAAATTTTGACGGATACCCGAAGGACAGGCAATTAAAGCAATTAAAGTACCGGCGTCATCAAATCGACGGTGGGTCAACGGTCGGTTTTTATACTGCGGCGCAACCAGTACCACAACTGCATCATGATAAGGACCTCCATCAGGGTAATCACCTTCGGCATATCGAGACAAGTTCCACAACCAAACGGTGAGCTTCGTTCCTGTAGCGATGTTTATCGGCCAGCGGAGGCGGGCCTGGATTGTTTCTTTAGCCTGAGACATAGTAGCACGGCGAAGCCCAATCTCCTCATATTGGGTTTCTGCCGTAGATGCCTGGGTATATTGGGACCCAGTCTGTTCAAGGCACAAGTGTCCATGCCGTAGAATAATGCTCGAAGTGATCCAGTAGCCAACTCTACCTATTGTACCTGCTGCGCATCGTCTGGAGCGGAGCCATAAATCGCAGGTGGGGGGGCGCCTCACAAGCTTCCCAGCTAAAAAGGTACTTCATATGAACAGTCCATCTTCTAGCTGTGGTGACTCCTAGTGTGGAATCCAGATTGTCCACCTTCTAGGGTGCCAGCAGCTCCATGGATAATGGCATAAGGGACTCTGGTGGGTCTGTCGAACCCTCAGAAGCAATTAGGGTGCTTGGCTGCATAGTAAGCCATCTGAGGGACTTGGTAATTCTAGTGCATCTATGGCCATGTATCTCATATAGTCGGTTCTGCCAGTTCTCTAAACCGTCATCTGAATCCGTCATGTAAGAACTGTCACACTGCCAATCCATAATACCTTCAGTAGTAGGTTCAATATAATCTTCATCCTGCATTGTGATATTATAAATTTTCTCCAAAACATCCTGATCTTCGTCTCTGAGTGGTTCTAGATATATCTCTCCTTGGGACGGGTCTAGGGGTATGATAACGCGCAGACCATTTCCTTCGAAGGTCATCTGTCTCTTCTTAAGGTTGATGATTGCAGTGTTTTCCATGGCCCACTCAATTCCCAACAGGGCTGGATAAGGATTACTGTCATCAATGATCTCAATAACTTCAAAATCCGCCAGAGTACTGACCCCATCAATATCTATTGGAACACTAAGGAGTCTCCCTAAGGGCACAATCCTTTGCTGATTAGCTAACCTCAATTGTATAGGGGACTAGGCCAGGGTAGGTTTTGCCATTTGTTCCCAGTTCTGCTTGGTGAGGACATTAACTTCTGATCCGAGATCCAAGATGACGTCAATCATATCATACTTCTCTATCTGAACATTCAATCTCATTTCCCTACCCGTTCGTCGGACATGATTAACAGTTTTCTCCTGATCAACTCTTCTCTGAGGGTCTGTGACAGCAAGAACTTTTTGCAACTCCTTTAAAGCATTCTGATTCCTCAAGAGTTTCATACAACTCTGTAAAAAGGAGGAGAGTGTACTTACTTTATCCGTCGAAGCATCTTGCGGCTGCAAGGCCTGTTGAGGTTGCTGCGCAGGAACGGCTGTCGTGCTAGGGTCAACAATATCATATTGAGCCTTCTTGACTGGTGTTTGGTTTCTCACAGTATCATGTGCTGGGATATTCTCAGAGGTCATACAAACGCACACCTCGGCAGGCTGTTTCTGCGTATTCTGTAGGTGCGTTGTAGCTCCACTCCGGGTGACAACATTGATGGCTGCGGTAGGTCTCTGCTCAATGGAAATCAACTAAATATTCTGGTTAGGGCCACTGTTGTTTTCCTAAATCTTAGCTATCAGATGGGGGCACTGCTCGATCACATGATCTACTGCGCGGCAATACCGACAGGTTGTAGTGGAGTTCCTACAGTCCCGAGCTAGATGCCCAGCTTGGTTACAGTTGTAACACACAATCTGGCCTCTACCTCGTCCGTCCATACCACCACGGCCGTGACCTCCAAAACCACCCCTTCCAAAGGCATCACCCCGGTAACCATAGCCATCATTGTTCAACCCTTCATTTTGTACCCGATAGGCATCATAAGTGCGCTCGCATAGGAGGTCATAACTACGACACGCCTCTTCATTATGGCCTACTGACTTACAGAACTTGCAGTAGGGGTTCTTGGGAACTTGTACATATCTTTGGAGAAGATGGCAGTTTTCAGGATGATGTTGGCCAGTGGTCCGACAGATCTCACAATATAGAACACCGGGGTTGAGTTGTTTTGGTGCACCCGTATTCAGGTAAGTTCTGACCATAGGACAATGGTCCCTGTCGTGCCCTTCGGTTCGACATTGCGTACACCAAACCTCCTCTCGGCTTGTTTTAGCTGTCTTCATATCACGAAGCTCCAGGGCCATCGCTGCTAGCTGCGCTTGGATTTGAGCAATACCAAAATCATCTCCGATAGGGGCAGTCTCCAGCTTCATTGCGATTTCCAGAGCCTCTTGCTGGTCAGCAACCTTCTGTTGCATGAGGGGGGTGCGGATATGTGGTAACAATGCTGCAATAAACCATTCCTTGTGCTGCGCAAGACTAATGGTGAAGCTGACTTGGTCCAGTAGAACTTTGAATCTCTGGTCAAAGTCCCAAACTGATTCGCCGTGCTGCTGCTGAATCTCTTTCAGTTCAATGATACACTGCGATTCTGATTTGGGCTTCTTGAAATCTTTGATTATAGTGTCCTTAATCTCATCTAAGGTCGGGCGCTAAGTACTGGAGAATTTCATGAACCAGGTCAAGGCTCGGTCCCTAAAAGAAGTGACTAGCTGTGCGCTTCTGTCAGCTGGATCCATAATGTTTCTAGCATTCCACACTGCTTCACATAAGAACAAAAACTGTTATGGGTCCTCTGACCCAGATCCTTTGAAAACAGGGAGCTTAATATCATCGGCTAGGTGGGCCATGGTAGATCTGGGAGGGTTGGGATGGGGACAAGAAGTCGATAGGGGAGGGTTTACTGGTGTAGACTGGCCTGTGACGGGAATACTCGGGCTAGATTGATTGGTAGACTGCGACGGAGTTTCAAGGTTAGCAGAGCTGTGCGGCGGGGTGACCGGAGGGTTTCCAAGGGAAGGGTTTTCTTCCGGGTCTGGCTCTTCGGGATTTATAGGGGACGGCGCGGTATCCTATCCGAAGGAATAGGACTCAAAATCCCTCTTGTACCTTTTTCCACTTCGCAGCAAACCACTTTGCTCAGCGAAGGTGTTGTCACTTGCAAACATATGTTAGTAACACAAAATCTAACAGTCTGATTCAAATAGCAGTATTCCCTTTTCAGCCAATAGCATTTTAATTCTCAAGCTAAATAAATTCAAAAGATTACCCCGCGGTCCTTGGAAAAATCATCGCTCGGCTTCACTAAAGGAAGTGCTCGTGTCGATGGCGAACTCCGTCACAAAGGCCTCAAGGGTCCGTGTGGTCTAGAAATCAACCGCTCGGGAGATCTCGTTGTTCACGCTTGTTAATATGTTAACTCGTGTGGGGGTCCAAACAGAAAACTGCCCTGCACGGAAGTTCGTTCTTTTCTCAGCTAACCTGGACAACCACTGGTGCAACTCTATGTGGATACTACCAAAGAAAATTTCATAAGCATCACAAAAAACATACCTCTGTAAAAATTCACATGCGCTACGACGCGGATTTGTATTCTCTTTCTCAGTAAATTTCAGATAAGTCTCATCAAGCCAATCACCGATTTCCTTCACAGAGGGCCTCTAGAACATAGCCCTCGAGGTACGATGTAAACCCCTCTTGAGCAGATACTGAGTTCAACTAGAAACGGAACCACTTTGTTGGGAAATAGGGCAGACCTGGGTTTAATCCTTTTGCGTCGCACCAACAAGAGACCCACACTGTTGGCCCTTTCAGCAACAACCTACGAACAGGTTGCAGTCTCACCCGAAACAGCTATGGGGTGCCGCAGAATCAGGTTTCTACAAGAAGAGAGGGAGATTACTGTACCTTGTCCTTTAACAACTTATAATCAATAAAAACAGAGCTCCGACATTTATATCTAAGTAACTTCGCAGATAAATAAACATACAGTGACTTGCTCAACCCACTACAGGGAATTCACAGCGAAGCTATTTATTAATAGTGATCTTACTTATCAGATTTATACAGTTATTAATGCATGAAAAACAAACAAAAATAGAAACAGCACAAGAACCACAACACCAGATATAACATGGTTCACCCCCAGTGTAGGGGCTACATCCATAGAACTCTGTTTTATTTCAACTTTCTTCAAAATCACGGTTCTGATCTGCGCATTCAACTGCAGATCGCTTCAGTCTCTTAAGCCGCGCACACAGCAGTAGGCCTCTACGCACACAGCTGCAGATTTTCCTTAACTTCTTACAAAACCCTTTGCGCACACAGCTGCAGAGGACGTCCATGCACACAGCTGGGACTTAACCTTTTCTTACAAAACAGCCTTAGCTTCACCTTAATCTTCTTTACATCAAAAGCCTAACTTTTCTTATTTACAAAAATGCCTATTTATACATCGCACTATTACAAAACCATGGCTTCAAACCATGGGCACCCAAAACCCTAAACCCTAGTCTTAAATCGTGGGTTTATTACAATAGAGGACTTTGACTCAACCCCCGACACCCCTAAGACTATTTTGATTCAACCTCTGCTTACAAACTCCTTTGGCCCGCGAAGATATTTTCCTTAAGGACCGTTGGGGTGCGCGCCCCAATAGTACTGCAAAGAGAGACTTAAGTTTGGTCCATACTTGGTTTGGATTGGTAAAAAAATAAAGATTAAAAGGAATAATAGGAGAAATAGAGATACAAAGCAATCCATAGGATTCATTTATTCGATTATGCCACTTATTTTTTTCAACAACATCCTTTGGCTCATTCTCTAAATCCATATATAATTTGTAGAGAGCATTACTACACAATAGAGTGTCAATATTGTCCTTCCATTCATGATAGTTGTAAGGATTTAGGATCATACCTAAAGAGGAATCCAAACTTTATTGTTGTTGCACTCCTGGAGATTCTCTCTGCAGACTGCACAAAATAAATGAGAAGAAATACGTGTAAGCTCAATCAAGTTCTTCTTTTAGAGAGGGATTGGATGCTTGATGCACTTATTAAAATTTGATAGATTGAATATATTGATAACCTGAGAGCTATGATACCATGTAGAAATTTAATCCTTGATACCATGTGGAAATGCAAGATAAATACCTAGCTACAAGATATTTCTCACAAGCATGCATAAGAAAAATAGAGAGAGGAATACTAAGACTGGGCACAAGAGAAGTAAAGAATTATTGGAGATTCTTCCATTTATTATTAATCAACATCAGTGTGCATAAATAATACATCCTTGAGAGGGAAAATTGGTTTTCTTAGGAGACAACTCATGCTAGCTCATTAAGCAAGCTTACTAAATATGATAAACCCCCATAGGTGACTAAAGCACTTTCCAAATCAATCCAAGATCTCACGAATTGGATAAAACATTAGTGCATGATGTAAAATATTACTAGTCATGGAATCTCAAGAGAAAATCATGGAGAATTAGTTCACCACAAAATATAGTAGTTTCCTAGTTGACTAGCTTTACCTTATCCAGTGAAAAGTAGAAATAAAGAAGTCTAGAGGAAGAATTGGCAGGAAGCTGTAGTTACTAATATCGAAATTCAATAAGGTTGGAAGAATCTATCAAGAAGTAGTATAAAGGCACTACCGGGGTAAATATGTAAAGTATTGACCAGGTGGTGCAAGTGGAGGCCAACTACCTAGTTTAGAACATAGGAAATTAAATAGAAGTTATTAACTATTTTATCCTAAGTATGTAGTCGGTTTATAATATTATAACACTTCAAACAAATATGTTGATGGATAATCTTGAATGCAATCATGTCACCTATGTTAGGATTATTTGTAAACCTCCCTTGTCCACGATATTCTAAATGCCAGTTTCCTGGCTTAAGAGCATGTTGCCACTTTATTAATGCCATGGAGAATTTATCTAGGGCCCACCTACCTCTTGATGTTCCAGTGTGCATGTGTCTAGGAGCACCATATGTCAATACCTATATTTTAGGAACCTACACTAAGTCATGGGAGTCCCACCATCAATTCACCCTAGTTAGTGTTGAGTTTTTCTCCAACGGGCCCCATCCAGTTCATCTTCAGTTAGCCTAGTGCCACACTTTCATGATTTTAGGAGGTTAGGAACATTTTCTCACGTACCTTAGTTAGTTAATTGATTGTGAAGTGATTTATTTTTCCATAGTTACACTAGTGATTCTCCATTGGTGATTTTCCCACAGTTAGTGATCTCTGGTGTCAGTCCAAGTCATGGATTTCCAATCAATCCTAGAGTATTCAAATTCTCCTTATTGTATCATGGATGTATGACATATAGGTTAATGATTATGAGATTAATGTTATGTTGTCAATTTTTTTCCCTCTTGTGAATAATTTCACCATGATTGTTTGGCATTCAAGCACTAAAATTCTTCTTCCTAATTCATTATTCTTTCATGGTCAGGTTCAATCCATCCTAATGATCCTGTAGATTTGCTAATTTTACATGGTATCAGAGAAGGCTCTCAAGTCATTTTCAATCATTGAAAACTTCCATTGATGCACCAAAAGCAACTGAGTTGCACATAATTCCTAATATTTTTTCCTTGATCCCTCTATATTTATCTAGAGAAGTCTATCCAGGAGTGAAGGACCCTGATAATATGCACATGTTGAAGTAGAGATTGATTGAATTCATTTTCTATCACGTCCCCTCCCGACTGAGAGGACGTGACCAAGGCATTGCTGCTATCATTTAAACGGGGATCTAAGCCCCATGACATACACACAATAAAAATGCATTGAAATAAAACATACACAGATGCATACAATTGCAATTATACAATGGAATCAATTCATCCATTCAACATATTAGACATGTTCATCATATTTCATTAAGCAAATACAAATGAAGAAATCAACATAGACAAGAATACTTATCTTGAAAGAAGCTTGTCCCGCAACGAGCTATGTCGCTACAATGTTCCAGCCAAACATAGGACATTGTTCTCATCAATCTCTCAGTAGCACTGCCACCCTTGAGCTAGGAATGATTCCCACAAGGAATAAGTAACACTAGCAGGCTCACACATAGCCAAGGATACAAAAAAACTCAGCCAATCCAACACAGTTGGGTTTATCAAGCTACAAAGGAGCTGGAAATGCTGACTTCTAACCTAGTGAGCTCAACCACAGAGCTATGGATGCCTGCACCAGATTTACCATAGATTCTAAGAAATCTACACACCCAACACAAGGAAGCATCCCCTTATCTGCTACACAGTTCCTCAGGCTATGCCTTCCCTTCCAGTGCTATTCAGGGTGTGAAAAGAAGAAATCCAACCCCCTAGCTCTGTCTATGAGGTTCCTTGTCACACTAGGCTTATCGAGCTAGTTCAGACCTAAATCCACTCCAAACCAGTTCAGACCAAGGAAAAATATGCACACATAGAAAGATACAAAATTCTGGGTTGATAAAAACGGTTTTGGAAACAAAACGAATTGCCAAAATGGTTAAAAACAAACCCCTAAGAGAAATTTGATTTCCAAAAATGTTTATGGCCTTCACGTGGGAAAAAACGGACTCAACAACCACCCAGAAATCGTGGTCTCCTCACCAATTTTTTGGGCATTACCAAAATTTATTTCTAGCTTGGAAAACAATGAGGAAATGCACCAAAATCATGGGGAAGGCAACCCAACCACTGATAATTACCAAAAACGATTTCCCATCCTAGGGAAAATGAAGAAATCTTCCCCCAACATGAAGGAAAACACCCTATAGACAAAAACCTCAAGGAAAATAGCTCTCCAAGCTTCCACTACATGAGGAAATGGAGGATATGGGTGAACAACCAAATGGGCATGCATTTTTGGGTGTTAAATTTCCCCAAAATTCAAAATTGTGTTTCCCAAAAATTGATGTCTTCTCCAATTCGAATTTGGACTACCATACCTTGCCCACCCCATGCAATAACTAACTCAAGCCATTTCTGGCAATACTAAACGATTGGATGATTAAGACAAGAAAGGTATTTGACAACTTGATGGGTTCTCCCTTTGACATTTGGATTTTCCCCATTGGTTCAAGGTTTGAATATCCCCCCCCCTTATCCTTAGGAAATCATGCCCCAATCTCTTTTATTTTTGCATTGACATAGTTGGCTATGCATATTTAATTAAATCACATATTTACATGATGTCCAAAATGATAATGTGCCTGGCTAGCATGAAATACCATCGACAACAATTTTTAATCATCAAAACATAAAATGCTAAATCAATGGTGCGGCTTTTGCCTTTAGCTCCACACCATGATTAATTACAATATTTACATCATATACATTTAATGCAAACTGGGTCAAAACCGGGGTGTTACATTTTCCTTCAAATATCAAGTTTTATGCAAGTAAATTGAAGAATTTAGAAGAATCGTGATGCTCCCAAAGCTATAAAATGGAGAATCCAGCAGCCTTGTCACCAAGGATCTTGGCACCCTTAAATTATCTATGTTGAAGGGAAGACATGTAGATTGTGTTGTGCAACAAAGGCCTGTATAGGGTCACAATGGAAAAGAGTTCGAACCCCAACAACCTTTAGATAAATTGAAGTACTTGAAAAAATGGATGAAGCCTTTGGTTTCATGTGCATTGATATCTCCAGGGAGTTACTCTTCCACCTTGATGGATTAAACATACAAAGGGAAGTACGGCATAATATTGAATCACTGTTTGGAAAGTGAGATCAGCTAAGAGGACACATTTTGGAGAATGAATTTATTTCTCTTCAAACCAACAATTTCGAAACCATCCACCAATTCTTCTCCAAGTTCAAGTATTTGTTCATGCAATGCATGCAATGTGGAATTGACAAGAAGGATGATAAATTGGTTCTCTCCCTTATGAGCAAGATAGGCCTAGAAATTTTAATGTTTGTTTCCATCTTCCATTCCAGGAGAGTGTATACCCAAAACTAGCGAATGCCATCACTTGATGCATTCAATAAATCCGTCATTCAAGAACAAGACAAGTTGATTCAAATGGGAGCCCTAAAATCCTCCAAGAATCAATATCTTTTGGTTGGGGAGACAAAGAATGCATAAGCTAAAGGGAGAAAGAAAGGGAAAGACAAAAAGAAAAGCAAAACTAAACCTGAGGAGAATAAAAATCCTTTGGATGGATCCTTTGATTCTAAGAAGGACAATCATCAAAGGTTTGAGAAGACCAAGTATATGTACTGTAAGAGAGGGAATCATCCAGAGAACCAATTTATGAATAAAACTATGAACTGGATTTTAAGACTCCTTGAACATAACAATATTTCCCTCCCCAAAAGCATAAGGAAGCTTGATCTCAGAAATAATATTGAATATCATGAGAGATGCCAGGAACGGAAGGAATTTTTCTCTTAGTCACAAGCTTTTCTCATTGATTTTGGAGCCTCCAACCACATGGTTTCCTCTGAGGAATCATTCTCTTCTATAGATATATCTGGTGGTTTTAGCATACACATGGGATATGAATCTCAAATCCCAGCTATTGGGAATGGTTCAAAAAAAATTTCACATGGAGTGTTCAAAAATGTCCTCTATGTACCCTCCTTGGTAGCAAATATGTTGTATGTATATAAGATGATCCATACAGGCTCACCAAAGCGATTCATTTTTGAACCTAACTCATTGGAGATCTCAGAAATCTCTGTTGGGAACCTGATAGCAAAAGGAGATGCAAATCATGCCTTCAAGGCATACGGATTCTCACATTTTCTTCCTCATTCATACCAAAGTTCCCTATTGACTCATGCTAATGAAACCAACATAATTTGGCATGACACATTTGGCCATTTGAATTTCAAATATCTACAATAGCTTCACAATGAAGAGTTGTTTTATAGGTTTCGTCTCATCAAGTCCTCTAAAGGTGTCTCCAATGGTTGCTTGGTAGCTAAGCACCCAGAGAAAAGGTATGAAGTTGGGAAGGCAAGAGGAGTTTCCTCTTTACTTGAATTGGTTCATAGTGATGTCTCTGGACCAATTCCCACAACATCCATGAATTTATATAGATAATTTTTTACCTTCATTGATGACTACTCAAGGTTAATGTTGGATATACTTTCTTAAACATAAGTCTGAGCTGTTTGAAACCTTCAAAGTTTTCAAATCCCTAGATGAGAAAAATATTGGGAAGAAGATAAAAGTGCTCAGATTAGAAAATGGAGGTGAGTACATTAAAATAGAGTTTCAATAGTTTTGTGCTTTAGAAGGTATTCAATTGCAACATTCAATCCCATATACACCACAACAGAATGGTGTAGCTGAGAGGAAGAACCGATCTTTGAAAGAGATATTCCACCATATCTATGGACTGAAGCAGTGGATTGCGCTTCATACATATAGAACATAGTACCTCATAATTCAATGGTTGGGGTCACTCATTCGAAGCACTGGTGGGACATAATCCTAATGTCTCACATCTAAGAAATTTTGGCTCCAAAGCATGCGCTAGAATTCCATCTGACAAAACAAAATCCTTACAACCTCAAAGTAGTGAATGCATTATGATGGATATACAGATTATGCAAACACTTACAAACTGATGGATATTGCAACTAGAAGATGCTTCTTAGACCAGAGTGTCCAATTCAATGAATATCCACTACGTGATCTATAGCCAACTGAAGATGAAGGTATAAATTCTCAATCTATTCTGATTGCATGTGATGTTATTTCTGCTAATACTTCATATTTAGAGTCCAAAGATGAGGATCAAGAGGAACCAGATATTGATCTTGAGAATGAATATCACTGAAGTAGATCCAAATCCATCTCCTTCTCCCAATCCAAGGGATAAATGGACCCCAAAACTCATTGAAGTTGTTGGGAACAGTGTTGGGGCTCCATATGACATAACGATAACCATATATCAATTTTAGGAGGAGAACCTTGTGCTCTGTCATATAGATTCACTTCTCCTACATATTTGCTACATGATTATGGGGTATGATCCTCAGTATTCCAAATAGTCTTTCCATGATCCAAGGTGGAAGGAAACCATGGATGATGAATATGATTAACTACAGATCAATGAGACCTAGGAGCTTGTTTCCTTATGTCTAGGGAGAAATATTGTCTAGTACAAATGGATCTACAAAACCAAACTAATCGTAGATGGATGTACTACCAAGTACAAATATGAGTTATTTGAAAGGGGTATTCACAAGTTTGTGAGCTCGACTACAATGAGACATTCAACCATGTTGAAAGAATGGACTCCATAAGGTTTGTTTTGGCCATTGCAACTTCGAAGAAATGGGAGGTACATCACATGGATGTGAATATTTCCTTCATCCATGGTGAAGTGGAAGAAGAGATCTACATGAGATAGCCCGAGGGTTACATTAAATATTCCTCCTTTGTTTGCAAACTAAGGAAATATATGTATGGTATCAAGCAAGCCCCAAGGGCATGATATGCCAAGATGGATTCCTTCTTGTTGTCACAGAAGTTTGAAAGGTGAACGTCTGACTCCAATGTCTACATGTAGCAAAAGAGAGGTTTCTTACTATTGATTTTCCTATATGTATATGACTTGTTCATTAGTAGTGGTTTAGGTGCTATATTGAGGGATATTAAGTTATCTTTGAGCAAGGAATCCTCCATGACATAGCTAGCGTTGCTAAGGCAATTTATTGGCCTTGAAGTGAATAAAAAATATTCGGGGATCATGATTACAAATTACAAATACGTAGGTAATTTTCTCAAGAGTTTCCATATGAATGATTGCAAAGTAGAACCTTCCCCCTTCCTATCTGGAATCAAAATGGAAGAAGGTGGTTCCACACCCCCAGTTAATGATTGTACTCTCTCTAGAATACTAATTGGTAGCTTATTTCATGTTACTCCTTTGAGACCAGACTTGTCATATGCCGTGAGTATTGTTGATAGGTTCATGAAGAAGCCATACGAGCTACAATGGAAGGAAATAAAACACATCTTGCAATATGTGCAGGGTACTAGAGAGTTTGGGATTCACTATTCTACTGGTGCTCAACTAGATTTGATTAGTTTTATTGATTCAGACTGGGATTGAGAAAATACTGATAGAATTTCTACTTCAATATTTGTGTTTATGTTTGGATATGGACCAGAATGTTGGTCAAGCAAGAAGTAAGCAACTCTTTCTCTCTCTTCATTAGAAGCAGAGTATCGAGGGGCTATAAATTAAACTATTTAGGAAGTTTGTCTACATGAGATTGTGACAGAGTTTCACATTTGCACTTCTCCTTCAACAGTAATTTTCTATGATAATCAAAAAGCAATTAAAATTTCCAGTGATCCAGTAAAAAAGAAGTGTACCAAACACATAGAAATCCATATGCACTACATCCATGAACTAGTGCATATTAAGACTATTGTTCTGCATTACTACACTACAGAGGAAAAGGTTGTAGACATATTCACAAAATATTTTACTAAAAATAAATTTATTTATATCGGATCTCTTCTTGGTGTAAAGTTTGATTCATTTTTTAGTTATTGGTTCACTAATAATTTTGAGTGGAGGGGGGGGTTCCCATGAGGTTTTCCCCATTTCCTTATTTTATTGAACAATTACTTTTTTGCATTTGATTGTATGGGTAAACTTTGGTCTCAGTTTCCAGGGAACAAGTTGTCCAAGTTTGTGTTAAGGGGGGGTGTTAGGATTATTTTTAATCCCCCTTGCCCACCATTGTTTAATCTCAATTTTCTAGCTTCAGATAATGTTTCTACTTCATTATTTCCATGGAGAAGTTATTTGGGGCCGACATACCATTTGATGCACCAGTTTTCATGATTTTAGGATATCGAGAGGCCAATACCTATATTTTAGGAACCCACACTGAGTCATGTGAGTCCCACCATTAGTTCACCTGAGTTGGTGTTGAGTTATGCTCCAATGGGACACATCTACTTCATCTATAGTTATCCTAGCACGACACTTGCATGATTTAAGTAGATTAGGCTCCTTTTCTCACCTATCTTGGTCATTTAACAGATTGTGAAGTGGTTTAGTTATCCGGAGTTACACTAGTGAGTCTCTAGTAGTGCTTTTCCTATAGTTTGTGATCTTTGGAGTCAGTCCAAGTCTTTGAATTCAAATCACTCCTAGAGGATTCAAATTTTTTTCATTGTATCATGGACGTATTACATATAGGTTAATGATTATGTGATTATTTCTTCTTCCTAATTCATTCTTCTTTCGTAGAGAGGTTCAATCTAGCATGATGATCATGTAGCTTTGCTAATTTTACAACCTAGGAGAATGTTTCTTGCAAATGGAATCCAACACTCCCTTTGGGAGGGTTCTTTGATATATCTCAAATTTCTTTCTAAATATCTTGGAATGATGGAGGGAAAATAATTGCTTCTTGAGGAAGAAGATAAGTGAGCTTGGAATTCTAATGAATGGTGAGAATGAGGATGAGAGATGAGTCTCTAAAATTGATTATTACAGTGTATTTTTTCTCTTAATTTCTCCTTATGAAATGCATTCTCATGTATTCCTTTTATAGGAAAAATATTGGTCCTCAGACAAGTAGTTCACCATTTGAACGTCCTCTAATCAAGTAGAATTAAGGTACAAACATTGGGAATATTGAATTCCTAAGCATGTGATGAAGTCCAAATGAAAATTCCTCGAGAAAAAATGTGGTTTCAAATATTTACATGCACTCTAGAAGATAATGGTCCATGTTGTGGTACATCCACATGAATTGTGAGATTTCTCCTATGTGATGTCATGCGGGTTTCCTTATTTAAACATATGTGGGTGGACCAAAGTCTAAATTTCTGATTCATTACATTGTTTCACATGTATATTTTTTTGAAGAATATTTTTTATGAGTTGCATGTTATATGCCGATGATTTCTTTTTTGTGATAAACGTGGAAATGTAACATCTGTGTGAAATTCAGGTGATAACAAAAATGCTATAGTGTCTTATGTTGAAAATTGCATGAAAATAAGGAAACAATAATATTATAAGTTTGCAATGCAGTGAATTTCCCCTTGTTATTCTTATGTTTATGAACTACTTGAAAATGATAGAGTTTCCAAATCTCTTCCTTCAATCTACAAGTTATGAATATTACAGGATTTTAAGAAAAAAATTGAAGGTATTTGGAAAATTCTAATGTAAGATTATGATTTCGAAGGAATTGGTCTATACTTATAGAAAGACTAAATTATTATATCATACAACTAAGAGTACCTATCATTTTTAAATATGTACTTTTTATAAATAATAATTCCTACAACAAATTTATTGATAGTTCCGATAATTTTCTTTTGACAAAAGTTGGTAGGAAAAGAGAAGGTAGATTACAAATATATAAGGTTTCACATTATAGTAGCTATATAGAGAGATATATTGATTACCAATTTAATATTTATAAAGAAAAATTCACTAGCATTAGAGGTAGGTTACCTGCAATTTCTAATTAGAATCACAACCATTGTGGATTTTCAAAAAGGTTGGATTTCAATTTTTTTTGTTAAAGTTGGAACTTGGGAAAGGCCAAATATTTAAAAATGGCACATCACTATCCTTTTTAAAAGAAATTTCCATCCTTTTCAATTCTCTCTAATCCTTTAAGGAAGATATTTTATGCAATAATAGATTTTTTCTTCAGTTAAAGTATATTTAAACTAACATGAAAAATTTTTGGGGATCAATTGTAAAAGGGTAAAACATTATATCAAGATTATTTGAGTTTCTTTTTTTAGCCAAAAAAAAAAAAAGATTTATATGAAAATATTTGACAAGAATAAAATAGAAATTTATAAGCCAAATATTGTTCAAAATACTCTATATGTTGTAGAGTTACATCACAAAAATTCTCCTCCATATACCTTACTTAAGACTATGACTATTAGCTTCACAAAAAACTGACAACTATATATCCAGATATACTAGCATAACAAAGTAATCTAGGTAAAAATCATTAAAGAAAATAAACTAGGAAATAACATGGTCGTTGCGGCCTTCTTCTTGTTGATGCTCTTCTTTAGTTGTTTTCTTGGAGATAGATATTTCCATGATAGCAATGGAAAATTGTTGCATTAAGTCCTCTTCGATTAGCTTTGAACCCACTGAGTGAATTTTTTGAGACTAAGCATCTTGAGAAAGACCTAAAATTATATTGTAATACATATTTGTGTCACTAATTAAGTTAGTAATTTTCTCTCCTTGCTCCTTCATTTTTATTTCAATGACCTCCAACCTAGAATATTGTTGTGCAATGTGAGAGTCGATGCCATGTGTAAACCCCTTCAAACCATCCATTTGCAAATTGTAATGCTGCATCATCCTGTTTATCTCCTTGATATCATCCATATTATCTCCCTTAGTTGCACCCTAGTTCGAAGGGATGGCCATACCAAAAAATATAAAATATTGAGACATGAATTTGTTCCTTTCCCACAGAATAATTTGCTCACCACACTCAAAAAATGAGCCATTGAAGTGAAGATGCAACAAAAAAACACAAAGTGAAAAATCCTTACACTTATATTGTCGAAAAACACATACATGAGGTAGGTTCCCTAACCTTTTCCTCCATTAAGGAAGGAAAGGTTGAGCCTACTTAGTTTGAACCCGATTTGTCACATTGTCTCTACATCCCAATCCTAATTATGCCAACAATATCTCCCATCAGAGTTATTCAACTAGCACATGATAAACACCATGAAAGGGGAATATAGGAAATAATATATGAGAATGGATACATCCAAAGGAGGGATCTAAGAGCACAAGGGACTGATATGGCTTACTTACTTTCCATGAAAATCGAGTAATAGATCACATGGGGAAGGAAATTCTAGTTGTGGTTCATGCCACCCACTCCCTTAATCATTAAGTTGTGATGTAAAATGTGAAATATAGAACCCTCCATAAAATAATATCTAGGGTATCCACCTATGATCAAGTTGGCCCCCATTTTGAATAAAGGCCACCTTATCCATATCTTTTTCCTTATCCATATCTTTTTCTTCGCTGGCTAACTAATCAAAAAGAGTATTATTATACCTTTGGATCTAGAGGATATTTTATTCTTGAACCTAGTTAAGACACCAATTTATCCTCTTGAAGGTTCTTGATATGAGTGTTCCCTTGTTGACAATTTTATTCCTTACCTGCTTGAATACCAAGAGAGAATCACCCAAGATGAAGAGTTTTTAATCTGAAGACTATGTATGATATCCAACCCGATGTACGAAGCATACAATTAATCATAATTATTAGTTAGCTTGTTGATGCCTCAATAGAATTTCAACATTGGTTTTTTATTAAAGTCTAAGAGGACCCACCCCCCACCCCACCACACTTGCCACTCCATCATTCCCTTTTGAGGTTCCATCAAGGAATATTTTTTGTCACCTTTGCAAGTTCATCTAGTCATGAAATTATGAAGTTTTAAATTCCAAATGATAGCTATGAAGGATGGTCAAATTGAACTGAAATATTTTGGAAGTCTACAGAGTGCACCCAATAAAAAAGTCACTACCACACTATCTCTCTCAAGGATTATTAAAGGTTTTTTGTGCAACTGAAAGACACCATGGGATAGAATGGATTTTAGCATAAGCAATCTAGCTTTGATGTTAGTTCTAGCCGAAGGACTAAATTATGCTTCAAAAATCACTTTGTTCCTTGTTGTAGATATCTTCTAGAAAAATATTTTAGGGGAAGCAATCCATAATTTGCTAAGATCTAGTTTGTAAAATATACATCCTAGGAAAATATATTTCCAATTAAGTAATATGTCCTTCCAATGTGAAGGAAGAACAATTTCAAGATCAAGCCTTGATAGAGATTCTTTCTAAACCACTTTTTCATAATCGCATTACAAGAATAAGTATTTGGTTGTTTCTTCTTACTTTTTATAGAGAATAAATGTTAATGGTCCAATAGTTTGTATTTTTCGTTAAGTTGTTAGAAATAATGGTTTGCTCATGAGTGAAAACATACAAAAAATAGTTTTAGGAACTCCATCAGAGAGCTAGAGATTATGCCTCATTATTGAATATGGAGAAAGAGGTAAGGACTGCACGAACCTTTCATAAACTTACTTAACTGTATAACTTCCATTCATTCCCAAACATCTAGTATATATAGTTGAGTTACTAATAGGAGAAACACCTTAAAGGAAAGAAAGAAGATCCTTGAAGGGGTACCGTAGATTACTTGAGATACTAAGCTACTTCTAGTTGCATCATCTACCACATTTGTCCCAATCTAAGATGTCATACAGAGTCCTGATATCTTTGCTAAGCATCCAACCCTTAATATCCCTCAACATTCTATGTAATCCAGTGGAGGTCCCTAATATTTTATCATCTGAAATATTTGACTTTTTTTCCCATTTTTATGGATCAAACAGACCCCATCTTAAATCAACTTTCCCACCAGCCTAGATAGAACCCAAAAGGAAAATCCATTTACTTCCCAATTGAATTGATCAAAGCATTGTGTTCTTGGGCCTCTTATGTATTTCATCCCCATAATTTCTTTGCACTAAGTTGATTCTCCTATAATCAATCTCCACAACAATTTTGTTCCTTGGGAGACATTTATTGGCTACAGATCTCTTATTCCAATGCTTCCATGAGAGATAGGATCTCTTACTATCTCTTAATTGATAAAGTTCAAAATTTATTTTTATTTGATTTCCTACCCTAGAAAATAAATCTTTGAATATCCTTACTACTAATAATAATAACACTAACTAGAGCAAGGAAGGAAGTGCATTTTAAAATAGGTATAGAGGATAGGACATAATTAATAAAAATAAATTTACTTATTGGATTTAATCATCGAGATCCCCATGAGCAAATTTTGGATTTTATTTTTTGAATGACATGCACCTAATCTATTGCTTTTAATTTTGTTAAGGATAGATGTATGCCCATGTATTTGAAACAAGACCATTTATATTGTCTTGGAAAATCTAAAGATGAGCAAAACTTCTATGTTGAAGTCTAGGAGATATATTCCAACTATATACCTTTATTTTTCTAAACCATTCCTCCTAAAGCCTTAATGAACATGTCCAAGGTGAGTTTAAGTATATGACCATTAATAGAAAAAAAATCCTTCAATAAAATTGGTGTCATCTAGAAACTAAACGTGAGTGATAGTTTTTACTCCTCGTGTAACAAGGATACTTGATAGATTTTTTTAGTCTTGTTCCTTTTCCAATGCCATGCTGAGAGATTATTCAATAATGGTATACTAAAACGGAGAAAAGGGGAAACCTTGATGAATCCCATGAGAATATTTAAAGAAAGTTGATGACCTCCCATTGACCAGGGGCTTTGTCCATGGTCGACCAATGCATACCTTAAAACATTTTATAAACAAGGGGGAGAATCCAAACTTTTCCTAGTATTGCATAAATTAAAGTGTTCTATACCTATCAAAGTCATTGGATAAAAAAATATTTATCACCATACCTTGGTGTCCCCTCCTAAAAGTAGAATGGGTGGATTCTTGGATCAGAATGATGTTGTCTAGGATCTTCTTCTTAGCTTGAAATCCACCCTTGATTTTCAAAGACTATATTAGGTAGAACTCTCTTGACTCAATGTCTCTAGAATTTTGGTTAATATCTTATATACCACATTACATAATGAGATCAATGGAGTCTGTAAGAGAAGGGATTATATTCCTCCATAACCTAAAAACATGAACGAAAAAACTAAAAAGTGAAAATGTTCCTACCATGCTTTCTATTTCTACATACATACCTCGAGTTTGTTCTTCCTCCCTTCTACCTTAATCTATTTCTATCTTTCTATATTTTTTTTCTAATCTATTTCTATCTTTTTTTTCTACATTTATGAATCCTTTACTCTACACCTCTCCCTAACCTCATTCTTTTTAAACTCCTTATAAATGTCCTTATAAATCTTGAACATGTCCACTACTTAGAGTATAAAGTCTTAGGATATTATTTATTGATAACTCCCCAATGGAAGTAACTTATGAAGTTTTACAAATACTATGTCACTATATGTAAGGTGTATTTAATTATTTTAATCTCTAATTTTAAATATTGGTAAAAAAATTATAGTAAAATTATAAAAAAGAGTTTTTTTTAGTTATTAATAAAATTGTTTATGACAAATAACAAAATTTCCATAACATTCTATCAACAATTGTAAATGATTTTACATACCCTATCTTACATCAAGAACCATGTCAAGCTCCTTTATGTAAAATTCATAGATTTCTAGAAATTATAAAAACTAATCATAATCATATTTATGTTTTTATACAACATAACCTATTTATTAAAAAAAAGTTAAATTTGATCACAAAATTATTACTATGCCACTAAGTATTGAAAGTTTGTAAAGAAAAAAAATAATCCAAAAAAATTAATACATGACACTAAAATTTAAATCTAAAATTAACATATTATCTAAAATTATCTTTACAACCCCTACATTGACCTATTAATTCCCAATAGGTTTCCTTCCTTCTTCACATTATATATTCAAATAATGCCTTTTTATTAAACACCAATTTTGGTCCCTTTTTCTTAATTAGTGGTGCAAAGGTTATTCAAGGTTCGGCACCATTGTTTTCTTTATATTATTTATCAATGTTGTTGTTTTTTTTTAAGTTTGTCTTTGGTTGCCTTTGATTTTTGTTATTCCTTTTTTATATTTTTTTCTTTCCCTTTTATTTTAATTTATCTCATTATAAATTATAAAATTAATTTAAATTTAATCTCTCCTACTTTCGGTATCTTCTATCCTCACATTATATATTTTAATTTTAATTTTAAAAATACCACTATTCTTATTTATAAATGCATTTTGTTACAACAATTCTAATTTAACATTAATAGATGAATTTGTTTTTTAAATTGTAAATTTCATTTTCATTAAATATATTTTCTTACCTTTTATATATATTTAAAATTTTATTTTCTCACATTTATGCATTGGAAATTTTAAAATATTATTATTTACAAAAAAATTTGATTAATTTGTAAAATAACTTTGGAATATCAATTTGTAAAATAGTTTTGCTATATTTCTCTACTTTATTATAAACAGTTCCATCATATATAATATCATGTTGTATAAATTAATTTTTATTTTTAATTAATATTACAAATTATATTTATACAATAAAATATATATTTTTATTAAAACCTTGTTGTAAAAAAATAATATTTTTTCTTTTCTCTTTTCAAACTAATTTTCAAAAATTACTCTCCATACACTCGTTATAGTTTGCCCTAACGAGTTTGGGCAAAACTCACTTCGCTGCTTATGTTCTCATTTTCCCACTATTTTTTTTCGTGCGAGCTTATCTAAGCCAAATTAATGAGGCAAGGAAGGAAAAAGCCACCCTCTTTCTTTCTTGAATGTAGATTGGATAAAAATCTAAATTATCTTCCCAAACACTTCATTAAAGCTTAAAAGCTATTAAGAAAAGAAATAATTTTAAATGTAGATGGGATAAAAATCCAAATTATCTTCCCAAACATTTTATTAAAGCTTAAAAGCTTATAGATAAAAATCTTTGGTCTGCATTTCTATACTTCGCTACATATTTAATTAGCTGCACATGCTTAATTTGTTTTATATATATATATATATAACAATAACAGAAGACGACAAATTCTAGGTTATGTAACTACATAATTATGCCGTAAGGCGTTTTTCTCTCAGAACTTGGTTTTTGGACCACTGTAGCAGCGTTGTCCCTCCTGCAAATGAAAAAATGCCACTTGTTTTGTAAGAAATCCAATGTTTTTTTCCTCTTTCCACTGGTTTTCAGCCTGTTCGTTGGTTTTCAGCGTGTCCGTTAGTTCTTCACAGGTGACTCACTAGCTTCTTCTCCACGCGACCTAGTAGCTTCTTCTCCACGCGACTCTTCTCCTCTCACCAGCGGCTGCAAGCTCCCGGGCTCTCTACTTCATATCAGCAGCAAAGCTGGAGTCTCCTCTTCAACGGCAACAGTAGAGCTTTCATGACTTCTTCTCCATAGCCAACAGTAGCAGATCTTTCATGACTTCTTCTCCAAAGCCAGCAGCAACAGTTTTCCCTCACCGGTTGTCTACACAGTTCAATTGCAGCATCCCCTCCACTGATCTGTAGGAGTAGCTCTCCCTTCTCCACACTTATCTTTACGGTGACTTGTGTGAACCTAAAGGTATTATGAGAACCCAGACAAAGAGTTCCATTCAATCTTATTTTTCTGGTTGGATTTATGCCTCAAATTTGGCGAAGAATTTGCAGGTTGATAATAGAGGAGATGATCTCCAGAGGCTTTATAATAGAGGAGCCAGTTGGGTTTTAGGAAGAAATTTGGCGAAGAGTTTGCAGGTTGATAATTGTAGGAATTTGAGAGAGTTTGTCGAGATTCTTGTGAAGTGAATTTAGGGGTTTTAATCTGTTCGAGGAGAATAAGGGGGCATAATCATCGTCGTTGTTGTTGTTCTTGATGTTTTTTTTGGAAAAGTAAAAATGGTTGCAGGAAGAAGTTTGTGTACTGTTGTGGAGGTTGCATATGCTTGCGCCAGTTGAGGAGGAGAAGAGCTACGAGTGTATGCCCTTGAGCATTTGGAATCTCTTGTGTGTTTTTCTCTTTTCTTTGGGAGTTGCACAATAAAGAATGTCTATCAAGAGCTTGAAATTGCAAAAGAGGAGTTCTGGAAATTAGCAAGGTGTTAGAGAGGACTTGTATTGAGATGGATGACCTTTCCGACATATATTTCATGGTCAACCAAGGAGGTATTTACTTACGACTGGCTTGAGAATCTTTGTTAGTTCCAAAAGTTTAGTGGGAAAATACTATATTCATTTTTTTAAGGAGTGAAAATGTTAAATTGCGAGTGGGAATTAGGCATGCCATGCATCAGCAAAACTATGTTCCATCATCAGTTTTTATCGAGTCATGGCATACTTATCTTGGTGTTCCAACAGAAGATCTTAAAATCCAATTGAAATTCATAATTTCTATTTTGGCATTTCATATGGTGCACTTAGTTTTATTAGGGTTTTCTTTCATTTCTCATAACTGGAAGCAGAGTTTTGATGGTCAATTGTAAATGTAAATGGGAAAATTTATACAGCAACAGAAATCTAGAATTTATTTCAGTGGATTTAGCTGAAAGATGGAAGCATAGAGGCCATATGTGGTTTGGGGTTAATTTTCCATCTAAGCCTAAAAATTTTGGTGTAGGTGGCAAACTGGAAAGAAGCGATTAGAGCACATCAAATGGAAGCTAATAAATTATTTCTTGTTTTAAGTACTGAAGAGTGTAAATGTTCTCTTGAAGTGGTTTAAATTCAATATGATTTCAACCGATCTCTTATATGCAAGGATTTCTCTATGAACAATTTTAGAAGATATAGATATTCTTGATGAAAACTTTCCAAAGAATCTCGATGATACTGTCAAAAGTTTGAATGAATGCAGAGTAATAGCACATGATAGGGCTGTGAATGGTTTCAAAACGCTCGTCTCAATCACAACTGGTAATGGTTTGATGAATTCATACTGAAAATATAAGATTCTAGGGTTTTGGTTTCTTTTGAGCTACCGGATTTTTAATGTATGTGAAATCGTGATGTATCTTGAAGTTTGACAGTAGATTGTTAGCTTTTCTTCAATTCTGGGGTTTTGAGAGTTTCTTCGAGAGTTCTCGTAATGATTAACATGGATGTCGATGCATTTTTTCATGGAAATTTGTGATTGGGTGGAAAAAAAGAATTGTGTTATTTTGTTAAGATGCTATTGGCCTATTGGACTTTAGAACAGCCAAGATTTCTGTTATTATCTATCCCAATTCTATTAATTTTATTTTTTATTTTTCCCTTTTTTTGAAATCTATGTTTAAAATTTACTGAAATGGCATCCATTGTTTTTTCCTTGTGCTGCTATTTAAAACATTGGTTGCAGGAAGAAGTTTGTGTATTGTTGTGGAGGTTGCATATTCTTGCACCAGTTGAGGACGAGAAGAGCTACGAGCATATGCCTTTGAGCATTTGGAACCTTTTGTGTGTTTTTCTCTTTGCTCCGGGAGTTACACAACAAAGAATGTCTATCAAGAGCTTGAAATTGCAAAAGAGGAGTTTTGGAAATTAGCAAGGTGTTAGAGAGGACTTGTATTGAGATGGATGACCTTTCCGACATATATTTCATGTTCAACCAAGGAGGTATTTACTTACCACTAGCTTGAGAGTCTTTGTTAGTTCCAAAAGTTTCGTGGAAAAATAGTTATTCATTTTTTTAAGGAGTGAAAATGTTAAACTGCGAGTGGGAATTAGGCATGCCATGCATCAACAAACTATGTTCCATCATCAGTTTTTATCGAGTCATGGGATACTTATCTTGGTGTTCACACATAAGATCTTAAAATCCAGTCGAAATTCATAATTTATATTTTGGCATTTCATATGGTGCACTTATTTTTCTTAGGGTTTTCTTTCATTTCTCATAACTGGAAGCAAAGTTTTCATGGTCAGTTTTAAATGCGAACGGGAAAATTTATACACCAACAGAAATCTATGAATTTCTTCAGTGGATTTAGCTGAAAGATGGAAGCATAGAGGCCATATGTGGTTTGGGGTTAATTTTCCATCTAAGCCTGAACTTTTTGGTGTAGGTGGCAAATCAGAAAGAAGCAATTAGAGCACATCAAATGGAAGCTAATAAATTCTTGCTTGTTTTAAGCACTGAAGAGTGCAAATGTTCTCTTGATGTGGTTTAAATTCAATCAGATTTCAACTGATCTCTTATATGCAAGGATTTCTCTAAGAACAATTTTAGAATAGATGGATATTCTTGATGAAAAATTTCCAAATATTCTTGATGATACTGTCAAAAGTTTGAATGAATGCAAACTAATAGCACATGATAGGGCTGTGAATGGTTTCAAAACACTCGTCTCAATCACAATTGGTAAGGGTTTGATGAATTCATACTGAAAATATAAGGTTCTAGGGTTTTGGTTTCTTTTGAGCTGTCAGATTTTCAGTGTATGTGAAATCATGATGTATTTTGAAGTTTGACAGCGGATTGTTAGATTTTGTTCAGTTTTGGGGTTTTGAGAGTTTCTTCGAGAGTTCTGGTAATGATTAACATGGATGTTGATGCATTTTTTCATGGAAATTTGTGATTGGGTGGAAAAAAAGAATTGTGTTATTTTGTTAAGTTGCTATTGGCCTATTGGACTTTAGAACAACCAAAATTTCTGTTATTATCTATCCCAATTCTATTAATTTTTATTTTTATTTTTCCCTTTCTTCAAAATCTTTGTTTAAACTTTACTGAAATGGCATCCATTCTTGTTTCCTTGTGCTGCTATTTAAAACATTGGTTGCAGGGAGAAGTTTGTGTACTGTTGTGGAGGTTGCATACGCTTGCGCCAGTTGAGGAGGAGAAGTGGTACGAGCATATGCCCTTGAGCATTTGGAATCTCTTGTGTGTTTTTCTCTTTGCTCTGGGAATTGCACAACAAAGAATGTCTATCAAGAGCTTGAAATTAGCACGTGTTAGAGAGGACTTGTATTGAGATGGATGACCTTTCCGATATATATTTCGTGGTCAACCAAGGAGGTATTTACTTACCACTGGCTTGAGAGTCTTTGCTAGTTCCAAAATTTTCGTGGCAAAATAGGTATTCATTTTTTTTAAGGTTTAAAGAATCCCCCCTAATGAAACTCAAGTTCTTAAATATTAAACCCATCCAAGTTTTGTATTCTTTGAATTACTGTTTTATTTTTTCGTTGTTTTTTGGAATTTAAACTCATGAAACTTAGATCTGAAACTTCGCAGTGTAGTTTGGGAATTTTCTAGTAAGATTTAGATCCATTCCTTCAAATTATGCATTCTATATTTACTTTTGTGTCAAATTTTCTAGTTAAGATTGAGATCCATTCCTTCAAATTATACATTCTATATTTACTTTTGTGTCAAATTAACACTCTTTTGTTAATGGATGTTTTAATTCTATTTTTTATCATTTTTATTCTTTTGCAACAATAAATGCAATTTTTTGATGAGGAGAATATTATAATGGATTTTCACCTGAACCATACGCATACACACAAGAACAAGAAATTGTCTGAATAGTTCAACCATTGTAGGATATTAAACACCACTGCGTTATTGTCAAAGGAGAGGGTTATTGATATGTTATTATTATTTTGCAAAGCATGAACCGATTCCAAACTAAAATGACCTGTAGGTGTTGTATTGGGTTTCAATTTTGAAAAACCTTGTTGGTAAGTTTATACGGGTCATTGACTTCAGCCTTAACGCAGATACAAGATTTGTTTTTATGTCAGGAATATCTATCTCATATCTAATTAGCCTAAAGTTTTCCTCTCAATTATATCTCATGTTTCTGATTAGATGTGAATCACTGAAAATTGGTATATTTTGTAGGAGCTTTGTTATATATTAAGCCATAGTTTCATTTGGAACATGCACCAGCTATTGAGGGGATGATTATATCTTTCAGTGTTATGGGATCCCTCTGCAGCACATCGATAGCAGGACTTTTGGCTGACAAATATGGCAAGTGTACAATCTTGTCCATAACTGTAGTTATGTATCTGCTCGGTGCTTGTGGAATGGATCTAACACCAAATATTTATGTTCTCATTGCATTTTGCTTTGTAGTTGGCTGTGCTTATGGTTTATCTGTGACTGTATTTCCTCTTCTAATAGCTGAGACATCTCCTCCACATATTCGAGGGAAACTAGGAACCATTCCACAGCTAAACAACTTGAGAGGAACTTTCGCTGGTTATTGTATGGGATTTTTGTTTTCTCTCGGGAATGCAACAAGTTGGAGGTTTATTGCGGCTTCCTTAATAGTGCCCTCTATTTCCCATGTAGCCTTATGTCTGTTCTACATTCCAGAGTCTCCTAGATGGTTTCTAAGCAAGGGAAGAATGATTGTGGCCAAAAACATGCTGCAAAATATCCTGAACAAGGAAAATGTTTCAGGTAAAGTTTAGAAAGATTGCATATATTGAATTACATAGAATAGAAACTTATGCTTTATTTTCAAAGAATACATCATGCAACTAATGCTTAAGTTTGGTTTTTGGCTAGATAGTCGAGATTGCCTTGTTGGTAGAAGGATTGGGGGGTGGATCAGAGGCTACTGTAGAGGAATATGTAGTAGAGCATGCAGAAAACATAAGGGAAATTGCAGAGCAGAAACAAGAAGCTCAAGAAATTCACTTATTTGGGATTGAGGAGAAGGAATCATGGATGGCAAAGCCAGCTTTTGATATGGAATCAGAACAAAAAATGTCTAGATATAGAAGCCTGAAATTGTCTAGATTTGGCAGTGAGCTTGAGCCTTAATCATTATATCCTTTAATGAACCCTACAATGGATCTCATTGGAAGTTTCCAGCATGCACATCCCCAGAATATTAATGAACTTGATGAATCCGATGATATTGGTGAATATTCACGGTGGGATGAGGAGAACCAAACAGGCCATCATGATGGTGAAGGTGATGAAGAAACTGCAAGCAATATGGAGGAGTCAATACATTCTACTCCCTTTTTGCAATAAGATTGGGGTCTTAATAGGGATAACAGTAATCAGGCTGATAGTTTAAGGACTCCTTTACTCTCCCAAACTAACTCAAAGTATACTCCAAATATATCAGGCAGCAGAGGGAAAGTTAATTGGGGTGGTGAATCAACTACAAATATGAAATATCCGAGTAAGAATAGTCCCAATGTGGACAGTTGGTTTTCCAGTTCAGCTGAGCAAGGCACGGGATTGGGAGGTGGCTGGAAGCTGGCTTGGCAATGGAAAAAGTTCGATGAACCCAATATGAGCGGTAACTTGAAGAGAGTTTTTATTTTGCTTGAATCTATGTCTCATGCTCCTTTAGCTATTGGCTCTATGCGATCGTTATCCAATATAGAAGGACGAGAATCTGTTCAGGTTGCTACTTTGGTCGGTGAACCAGCCTTATGCTTGATAGAGATCAATGTAGATCCCTTTGTGTCTACAATAGGAAGAACCATCTTTGGGCCTACAATTTTGCACCCGTCACGAGTGGCAAAAAAGGGTACGTCATAGTATGATTTCTTTGACATCAGAGTAAGAAGAGCTCTTACAGTGGGGATGTCTCTTCAACTACTCCACCAGGTGAATTCATTTTTTTATTACATAAGAGAGACTTTTTTGGGCCTTACAGCATGCTATTGGTTATGTATGATGTATGTATAAGTGAATACTTTGTTTCAGTACAACTTTGTGGTATCAATGTAGTCCTCAACTTCATGCCTCAAATACTTAAACAATCTAGAGTTGACACCTTGTTAGTTCAAGCAGGCATCAAGGCAGAGTCTGCTTCTCTGTTGGCAAGTGTTGTTACCTATTTGCCAATGTTTCCCTTTATAGTGCTTGCAATGTTTCTAATGGACAATGCTGGAAGGAGGTATTACTCATACTTATGTACATCTAATAGGGTATTGAGAATTCAAATCCTATATAAAAAAGAACAAAAATATGTCTTGGTGCATATCTCTATTATCTACTTCGACTATTTCATTTCCAGCATACCGATTTCTAGTGTTCTGGGAAAAGTATATATAAAGTCTCAAGGAAATGGTTAATGAATCATTAACTCATTCGACATCTCTAGACACCGTATAATATGTTTATGTTATCAGAAACCGCTCTTAAGGGGGGTGCATCTGGCTTCCATTTCCCATTTCTGGATGGGAACTTGAAGATAAATGCAACATAGATAGTAGAAACTTGAATTATGCATTTTTATCGACTCATGGCATACTTATCTTGGTGTTCACATAGAAGATCTTAAAATCCAATCGAAATTCATAATTTATATTTTGGCATTTCATATGGTGCACTTATTTTTCTTAGGGTTTTCTTTCATTTCTCATAACTAGAAGCAGAGTTGTCATGGTCAGTTTTAAATGCAAATGGGAAAATTTATACAGCAACAGAAATCTATGAATTTATTTTAGTGGATTTTGCTGAAAGATGGAAGCATAGAGGCCATATGTGGTTTGGGGTTAATTTTCCATCTAAGCCTGAACTTTTTGGTGTAGGTGGTAAGCTGGAAAGAAGCGATTAGAGCACATCAAATGGAAGATAATAAATTCTTTCTTGCTTTAAGCACTGAAGAGTGCAAATGTTCTCTTGATGTGGTTTAAATTCAATAGGATTTCAACTAATCTCTTATATGCGAGGATTTCTCTAAGAACAATTTTAGAAGATATGGATATTCTTGATGAAAAATTTCCAGAGAATATCGATGATACTGTCAAAAGTTTGAATGAATGCAGAGTAATAACACATGATAGGGCTATGAATGGTTTCAAAATGCTCATCTCAATCACAACTGGTAAGGGCTTGATGAATTCATACTGAAAATATAAGATTCTAGGGTTTTGGTTTCTTTTGAGCTGCCAGATTTTCAGTGTATGTGAAATCGTGATGTATTTTGAAGTTTGACAATGAGTTGTTAGCTTTTGTTCAGTTCTGGGGTTTTGAGAGTTTCTTCTAGAGTTCTGGTAATGATTAAGATGGATGCTGATGCATTTTTTCATGGAAATTTGTGATTGGGTGGAAAAAAAGAATTGTGTTATTTTGTTAAGTTGCTATTGGCCTATTGGACTTTAGAACAACCAAGATTTCTGTTATTATCTATCCCAATTCTATTAATTTAATTTTTTATTTTTCCCTTTTTTTGAAATCTATGTTTAAATTTTACTGAAATGGCATCCATTGTTTTTTCCTTGTGCTACTATTTAAAACATTAGCCACTGCTTATTGAATCTTTTTTTTATTCTCATTGTAGATAGGAACTTTCTGGCGCTATGTATTTAAGGAAAAATCCTTTTTTAATCCAAGGATGTTTGCATTCTTTTAGATTCGAGGCAAGAAATGTGGAGTGGTGCACCATGAGGAGAATGACACTATCTTCCTCAACAACAAGGTGTTGTTGCTGTTGGCCTCTTGTGCTCTTTATTGTTTCTTCATTCTAAATATATTAGAGAGTTTGAGTCTAAAGTTTAATGTATAGGTTCTTCACTACATTGTAATGAATTGTCTTATTCTCTGAAATATTGTTGTCAGTTCATCATTTAGTTTATCCATATTAAATATATCTCAGGTATTTTTTGGGTTGCTTAGGGTTCAGCATGAACATACATGTCATTTGCTTATTAAAAAGTTTAAGCTACAAATATGTTGTTTGCGTCTTTGCAGGTTTTAAACAAGGTAAAAGAGGTTGGAGTTGAAAATATTATTGATGTCACTATGAATGAAGATCCCCAAAACACATGAATTAAACGTGGCTTTGCATTTGCGAAACTGGAAAGTTATAAAGATGCTCAAATTCCATTTAAAACAGCTTTGCAAAAGAGGAATTCTTTTGGGACAGAAAGGCCTATTAAGGTTGCTTGGTCCCGGCCTTTGAATGATCTGGATGAAGATGTAATGGCACAGGTATGACTGGATGAATATTTATTGTATTGTTTTTTAAAGATATTTTGTAGATCTTGTTTATTGTCAGTTTTGTAAATTTTTTAGTTTTCAATATGTGCTCTAATCATTCCTCTGTATGGTTTTCAACTGTATTGCTTGCTAAAGTGGGAGCTTCCTTTCCTTTGCAGGTAAAGTCAATACTTGCAGAAGGCTTGCTGCCAGCATGGAATGAGGAACAAGTTAAGGAATTCTTTGGAAAATTTGGTGAGATAGAAAGGGTTGTTCTTGCATCAAACTTTGCAATCTTCCAAGAGAAAATACTTTGGGTTTGTGAACTACACTACTCAAGAATCTTCTCTTGCATGTATTAAGGCATTCAAAAAGGATGATGAACTGATTGATGGAGATATAAAGGTTTGTTTTTCTTATTGCCTTTGCTCTGAAGTAGTTCCATTGTATTTTGGGAGGATAAATTATTAAATAACATATGAAATTTGTTGCAATTTTAGTTGTAACTTCTTAATATTTTGTTTTTCTTGCAAGTGAAAGTTAAGGTGTCACTAGCCAAACCTGCACAGAAAAGGAAAATTGGAAAGGGACCATCAAATGGAACCAAAAAAGGAGATTCAAAAGGACCAAGTAAAGGAGTTTCTCAAGGTAAAATAGATCAAACTTCTTCGATAACTGTTATTTCCCTAATAAGAGATTTCATTTTTTTGGTTTTTAATATTTATATTGTCTATTTTAAAGTAGATTATGTGCAAATCTAATTTTCATATGATTTAGATCTTGGTTTCATGTGCATAATTTTGTTTTAAACCTTCTGTTCATTGTTCCTTTAGGGTACTTTTTCTCCTACATCTACCTGGTACAATGTGTTAATGTTGCTATATGTTTAGTTATTTGATTCATTGAGTCCTCTGGTTTTGTAGCAAATGTGATGTGGTTAGAATTTAGGAAATATACCAGGGGTTCAAGGTGGAGTCAATTTCCAATCAAAAGAATAAGGACTCATGAAGATAGTAGTGGGTTAGATGGATTTTATGGAGGCATCCAAAAATTGTATAGAGAAGATGAGATCTCCACTTGGTTAGAGTTGTGGCCAAAACAATCTCTCCTGTAGTGAACTGTAACGATTCCTCTTCAAAAATACTCATCAGGTTCCTATCTATTATTTCAAGATTACAATCATATTAGGACGATTAGAGCATTTTCCTGGCAGATATTGATGCCATTTAGTGTCAGCATATTTGTGTTTGCATTGGAAGAGGACTCGTTACAACAAGGAGTTTATTTTACCTCTCAAATATAAGCGGCTATTCAAAACAACCTTTGTACATGTGCCCATTTTCTCTCTTGGATACAACCTCTGTACATGTGCCCATTTTCTCTATTGGATATGTTGAATCAACCTAGTGTTTAAATTAGCTTCTATTGATGTTGGACACAAATGCTTCCATAATTCTGGTCTTTTACAAGGTAAAGCCCATTGATCTTGATCATGGAGGTGACACCCCAATTAGGCCCCAGTGTAGAGAACTTAATAGAGGAAGTACTGGTTAATGAGAATTTCAAAGGTGAAGAACGTCTTCTTTCTCTTGCGAAGGATTCCCTTGAAATTTCAGCTCAAAATAGCGACGAATCTCATTCTAGTGATGATTCCTACAATGCTTCATGCCTTTCTCCATCATCCAACGCTTTGGTATGGGAGATTCCTAGTCTTACTAAATATGACAAGAGGCAGACTAATGTCTGGAGAACCAAAAGAAAGGTCAATGTTCGTTTACATTACTTACCTGTTCTTTTGTGTACTAAGCCCGAATTTTCATTTTCTGCCAACAATGTGGATTAGATAAGTGGAGCTTAAGTGGTTAATCATTCACTATGTTTGGGTTTAAAATTCATAAGAAGGCTCACAATCTACAATGTGTATTAGTTTGCAACTCAATGTGTTATCTCCCAAAATAAATTTAATTTCAATAAGTTCACTCATACAATTTATTTTTGATAGGATGAAGATTTCAAGTCATATTATGAAAGATATTGGGATGACTAACAAATTTGGGGTATCTGATGCTCTGTTATTTGATAAATTTGAAATTTTTAGCTTTCAATGGCTTAGGCGAGATTTTCAATAACTCATTAGCCATTGACAAGCCTAGATTTTGGTAGCTAATAGTTTAACGTAGGACCATGATTATCCACCTTGTTAGAATAATCCGTCGGGATTATTGTAAATAAATAATAAATAGGAATATGAATAGATAGGAAGGTGAAAAGGCTGGTTCTCAGCCGCCATTGTAATGTATAAATATTTTCTTTGGTAAAAGAATAATATCAATCGGGAGTTATTACCAACAAGTGGTATCAGAGCAGGTTCCTGCCATAACTCCTGATGTTAACATTTCAGTCTTGGCAGCCTGTATGCTCACCAGTCTGCCCTCTGCTCTTCCCTCCTGCCAGTGCATGCATTGCATGCGTTACAATCCCTTCACGAGTGAGTTTTGTGTATTGCGATTGTGTAGAGGAAACCCTAATCCCTACCAGCGTTTTGTATGTGTATTATTCTGTGTGGGCGCCAATAATTCCGTGTGATACCTATCAGTGGTATCATAAACCCTAATTCCAGTACGTGAAGGCCCAGTTTCTCTGTCATTAATAATCCTGGAGTGTGCCCAGACTTGGTTGAAGATTGCTACGCCTGGAGGAGATAAACATGCGTGCCATTGAAAGTCTGCGTAAAGCTTGCTGAAGACTGCGTGAAGAGAACTGAGGGGGCTAACATCTGTTGGAAAGAAATATAGAGGCCTTTGAGGAAGGGGCCACCTTTACCACAAGGCTCGCCCTTCCAAACGTGGAACATGGAAGAGAAATAACTCTCTCTCTCTTCAACGTTATCGATAGAATTGAGGCCTGGGAGAGTGCACTATTTGCGAACTTTGTTGGTATAGAAGTCCAGCATCATACGTAAGTAGTACCTCTCTATTATCTGACGAGAGGATTTCTTCACGGTTTTGGTCCTGACACACCCATTGTGTATCGAACTTTTCACACCGTGGAAACCCTAGTTTGAATATGCTGCGTTGTAATCTTGTGCTGCGAATTTGAAAGACTCTCAATCTTGTGCTGCGAATTTGAAATGCTGATGGTATTGCTGACTGATTTATGTGATGATCATATATATTGTGTGTGAAGAGTGCTTCCTGCGTTGAGTATCTGTGACATATGCTGGTGTGACTTATCAGTGCTTTCAGTGACCTATCGGTGCGTGTGGGCTCTCCCACGATGATGATGTGACCTATGCTGTAACCTAACTTTTATGCTGCGATTTGAGACTGTGTCATTATTTTGTGATTGATATCATACTGCATAAAACATATCTTTTATGCTGGAGACTGCTGGCTGCGTTGGAGTGTGAGTGATATCATATATTGAAGACTGTAGCATATCACATCTGCGACCAAGTTGAAGAGCTGCCTGAGTGGAGCTGCGTGGAGGTGAATGTAACGTGGAGAGTGGCGCAGCGGAACCCTGGTGTGGCTGCATTGGTGTGGTTCTTTGGGGTGTTGTAGCTGCTTAACCAAAGCCTTGTCAAGCTACCACCGCCTGCGTGAAGAGCCTCCCTGGGTAACCAAAGCCTCGTCGAGCTACCACCGTTTGCAAGTAGTGTCAGTTACCTGTGATTATTCCACACTATAATCACTATAATCAAGAAACGATCATGCTCTTCCTCATGGTCAAATAAAATATCACGACAGTAAAGAGGTGGTGTTATAAAACACCAGTGTTCTTTATCATATGTAATTTCTTTCTATCTTCCTTCCATTGCGTGTGTGAGAGACTGCTGCTTGCGTGGAGCCCGAAGGTGAAGCTTGAAGACACTGTGAAGATTCAAGAGAGTGGAGGTAAAATATTGCTGATAAAATATTTTGTGATCGCTTGGTTACACAAACGCTAAATTTACCCTAGTTTTTGCGTGGAGTGTGAAGTGAAATAGTTTCAGAATTATGAATGGCGTGGCTAAATGGTGAGGCTGTTGTATGAGCCTGTGATTGTATATAGCTGCATGGAGTATGTAATTTTCATTCACATTGTTAGTGTTTGTTGTAAATTGATTCCATTTTCCACCTGAATTATTGTAATCGAGCTGGACTGCTGCATGCTTTGAAAACCTGCAAGAAGATAATCAAAATTGAGTAGAGCTGCATGTGTGGAGCTTACTGAGTGGAGAGTTGTATATATGATGCATGGAGAGTGAGTCTATTGTATGAGTTGAGTATATATTGAATCTATATATGCTAGGTGAGTTTGAATCTATATTGGAGGTGAATATATGCGTTGAGTATATATGCTTTTTGAGACTGCAATCTTCTCCATATACTGCTACGACCTACAATTGATCATGAAGACTGCGTGGATCTTGTGAAAGGAGATTGCTGAGACTGCCCATCATGTTGACTGAATAAAATTTTGAAGAGCTGAGATAATTGTTGACTGTTGGTTGTAATATTTTCTTTGTCATTGTATCATCTTTAAAACCTGAAGTTGAGATTGTAAATCACCTTGGCAGAGACTGTAGACCTACAAGGTTATTGTTTTTCCTTTTATCTCATTCTCTTTGTCATATCAATTTCATTATTGTAAATTACACTAACAGTTGTAAAGATGCTCTCTTTGGCATCTAGTATTGGTGCTGCCCTAGCTGGCAAAGACCAATCCAAAGACCCTTCCAAGCGAGATTGCGGCAAAGAGAGAGGACAAGGAAGAAGAAATTTCAGAGGCAGAGGGGGTAGAAGCAAAAGATCAAAGTTGCAGTGCAAGCGCTGCAGAAAGACTGGGCACACATCAGATCAGTGTTGGGCTTCATGGGATTCCATCAAAGACAAGCACAACCAGAAGAAAGATGACCAAGATGCTAGTAAATCTTCTGATTCTTGTATTGTTGCACATTGTAATCTTGGATTTAATGATATGACTTATCTTTCATCTTATAAAGATTGTAGGCTGCTTGATACTGGTGCAACATCACACATGACATTTAGAAAAGATTGTTTTGAAGAACTGAATGAAACAATAGATGGCATAGTGTACTTTGCAGATAAGTCAAGTATTAAACCAAAGGGAATGGGCACCATTCGACTGAAGATGCCTGGATTCCCTGATTTCTTGTTGAAGAACGTTCTCTATCTTCCTGAGTTGCAGAGAAGCCTGCTATCCATGGTGGAAATTTGACAGCAAGGCCATTCCATCCACATGTTTGATGGAATCGTTGAAATAAGAAAGTCCTCTGACAACCAAGTTATCATGACTGGATAAGAAGATGGAAAGCTATTGAAG
>LPNX010360825.1:113990-130241 GCA_001517045.1 Pseudotsuga menziesii | reverse complement strand
TCAGCCAGAAGGCTTTGTTGTGAAAGGAAAAGAACAAAAGGTATGCAAGCTTGTCAAATCCTTGTATGGCCTAAAACAAGCGCCTCGCACATGGTATGAAAGTTAACCGAGCATCTTTTGAAGTTAAATTTCGAACATTTTGATCTTGATGATGCAACAATGTTTATAAAGAAAGTTGGAAGATCTGTTGTGTATCTTTTGGTGTATGTAGATGATCTTTTGATGACAGGGAACAATGAGAGCTATATATCATCCATAAAGAAAGATTTAAAAAAGATCTTTGAAATGAAAGATATGGGACATCTCCACTATTACTTAGGAATTGAAGTCACTCAACATCCTAAGTACATATTCCTATCTCAGAAAAAATATGTTGGAGAACTACTAAACAAATTTTCCATGACATAATGCAATCCTATATCTACTCCAATGGAAGAGAAAATGAAGCTCACATCAAGCGAAGGAAAAGAATTTGAAGATGTGACCAAGTATCGACAACTTGTAGGAAGTCTTATCTACCTTACAACAACTAGACCAGATATTTCTTATGTTGTTGGCATACTTTAAAGGTTCATGCATAAACCTTGTGAAGGACACTGGTCAGCTGCAAAGAGGGTTCTAAGATACTTGAAGGGGACTCAAGACGTTGGACTCAAGTACTCTAAAATGGATGACTTCAAACTTATTGGGTACTCAGACTCAGATTTTGATGGCAATAAGGAGACAGGAGTATCAACTTCTGGATACACTATGAGTCTTGGATCAGCAGCTGTTTCATGGAGATCACGCAAACAGTCAGTTCCAGCAGATTCAACAATAGAAGCAGAATATGTGGCTGCAGCTGAAGCAACGAAAGAAATAGTATGGCTTACGAAGATACTTGAAGATTTTCAAGAAAAACAAGAGAGCTCCACTCCATTGTTGTTCGACAATACTTCTGCAATCAAGCTGGCTAAGAATCCTAGATTCCATGATCGAACCAAACACATCAACACAAAGTATCATTTGATTCGACATCATGTAGAGGCCAAGACAGTCCATCTTTGACATTGTTCCACAAATGATCAAATTGCAAACATCTTCACCAAAGCTCTTAGACAAGAAAAGTTTGAAAGATTCAGAAACATGCTCGGACTTACGAACACCCCTTCGGATTAATAGGGGGATTGTCAGAATAATCCGTCGGGATTATTGTAAATAAATAATAAATAGGAATATGAATAGATAGGAAGGTGAAAAGGATGGTTCTCAACCGCCATTGTAATGTATAAATATTTGCTTTGGTAAGGGAATAATATCAATCGGGAGTTATTACCAACACACCTAAAGCTTGCTCATCACATTCTTATTAAAATTATGGGAAAGGACTTTTGGTGGCTTAAGCGAGTTTTCCAATAGCTCATTATCCACTGAAAAGATTTGGTTTCGGCAGCTTAGCGAGTGTTTGTAGGAGGACATTAACCACCTAAAGCAAATGAGATACATTTTTAGAAAGGGAAACTTTCGGTGGCTTGGGTGAACTTTCAAATAGTTCATTAGCCACTGAAAGCCCTGCCTTTCGGCAGCTAAAGAATGAGATCTGGAAAGACAGTAAATCACCGAAAGCTCGTTACGCATGTTCTTTTAGAAAGAAAGTTTCAGTGGCTTGGGCGAACATGGCGGCAGTTCATTAGCCACCAAAAGGTCAGCTTTCGGCATCTAGCAAAAAAAATCCTAAATACTCTTAACCACTAAAAAGGACAAAAAGTAAAAACGGTTGTCTGCCCATCAAAATCAAATTCATCAACATGAGGCATGTCATAATTTACCATGATTAACCACCTAAAAGGCATAGGGAGGAGGACCCGCTCAAAAAAATCAAAACACGAGTTTTCATGTCTAAGCGTGATTTCAAAACGGTCTCTAAGCCACCGAAAGCAGACTTTCGGTAGCTAAGAACGAAATTTCAGGGAACTGTAAGCCATCGAAATTGGCGTTTTACTATGAAAATGAATGGTTTTAAAACGGTGATTCCGAGCGACTGGAGAATCATTTTGAAAAACACTCTAAATTTTCCTACAGGTATTTTAGATTTGGAGAATCAAATCCATCTCTGAGCCCGAATTTTTTGATCTCATAATTTCTCTATTTTACACGTGTTTTTGAAATACAGATATCTAGAAACTGGAAATGAATTTCAGGAAATGGAGAAATTTTTTTGCTCAAAAAACACCAATATACAAAAACCTCTTTCAGCTTATACACAGGTGTCATAGATTTGGAGAACCAAATGCATCTCGAAGCCCCAGTTTTTAGCAGTTCGACCAAATTTATAGGGCAAAAGTTGACCTAACTGGGCAGGTTACAACAGAAAAATGACGAGTTTACTTCACCAACACCTGGGAAAAAGCAGGATGAAGTGTAAAAGCTGAAATTTGCTGAAGTGTACCATCAAAGGAGGTCTGTTCCAGTTTTTGGTATATATCAAAGAGGAGAGGGTCACAAAACCCTAACTATTTTGACCAACAGTGGCTCATCCATTAGAAGACCAATTACAGCTTCCTCCAGTACTCACTGCAATCATCAAAAGGTTCAAAGAATGAACAAGTGTTAGAGTTAGTTAAAGTAGTATTTAAATTAGGGTTTCTAACCTAATTTTGCAAAAACATTAATTTTATCTATTTTTAGTAAAACAGATCCAATTTTTCAGGATTTGAATATTTTTGTAAAGGCTATAAAGCATAAGAATTATGTTATAGAAAAGGTTTGACTTCGGGGACTTGTATACCATTACTATTGTCAAGCTTCTCATATTGCTCATGACCTAATATAAGCTCTTTTGCTATCATATGTTTAGCTTCCATTTCTTGTCTATTCTGTACTTATGCTTGAATGTGTTGTTCAAGTTTATTCAGGTTAATTGATGTCTGATAGTTGTCATCCTATTGGCATATTGATGATTTGAATTATAAGTACTTTCCTTGTTATGACTATCCATTTATATATATATATGTTTTATGTATGAATCTACCAACATGATAAGTTCTCCATCTCTGCACCATATTATCAAACCTCTGAACAGTGGTAGTTAGAAGCCTTATCCCTGATTGAGTTTCATGCATGTCTTGAGAGTGTGAGGTCCTGTAGGTCACCTAACTTGATCCACTTAGAAAACCATAAAAACATTTAAGTTACCAAGCATCCTTAAGCTACAACCTAGAGGATTTTCCTGGAGTGATAACAAATTGGTGCCATTGCCGGGGAGAGGAGATTGAAGCTCAGCTTCCTTGGGAGATGACATAGATCCTGCTTTGATGATAGATAGAGTTTGGACACTATTATAGTTGTAATCGTCTATCTGGAGAATCCATTGGAATAAAATGGCTTCAAGAATACCAAGTACCAAAGCAAACCCTAAAGGGCCACTAGTAACACATGTTTCAGATCTAGAAGAGATTCTAAGAAGAGCTAGGGCTTCAGCAAGGTAGACCTCCAATGCTGCAAAGGAAGCTACATTAGGTATTTCAAGAGATATTACTGCTATTATTTCTATGTTGAAGCATCTAGTTCTCAGAAGTTCATAAGTAAATCAGAAAAATTTAGGGTTGAGGAATCTTCATGTACTATTGCTTGTGAATATATCATCCCTGGTGACTCCATTGAAGAACTATGGCTCTGTGAAGGGTTCATACCAGAGCAAATCAAGAGAGGCTACTAGAAACACCTGTTGCAGACCCAGAGAAGATCATCAGAAAAGGAAGAGCTCTACAAAGGAAAACTTCCAGAGAAACAAGGACATCTAGATCAGATTTGCTGGTAGAGGGAGAAGCAAACCTAGCCCTACTGCTAGGGCAGATTTAAAAAGACTTCTATTTCCCTGATCCATCCGAATTTAATAAATATCCTCTAGGGAGGACCCGGTTGATAAAATATGAAGAGGTTGAATTCAAAATACAGGTACCAGTTCATCAGTTTACTTTATGAACTGCTGTTATTTTTTATCAGCTCTTTTATACTTCTTCCTTCACATGTTAAAAGAATTATCCTATATTTTATATATTCTAAAGATTATCAGTCATCTTTTATAAGTCCATCTGTAAAAGAATATTTGCACCCTTCTTGTATTGTAGAAGGTGAATCAGTCTTTGTGCCCCAAATCATTTATAAAAATGACCTCTGTATCCAAATTCCTTCTAAATATGATCAGCCATGTAACCTTGAAGAAACCAAAACTGATTCAAAACCTATGCAGAGCTCAACACTCGTTGCCATAACCTTTGAACCTTGTCAGCAAATTGTTATCCCTCATGATTAGCCCACAACCTTTCAGATCAAAATCATGATGACTATGTTTAAGCCATTAAAACTTCCCTCTCATCTTCATCCTTATCCTCTTGACTGTTATGCATATCTCCCTTGTTTTTCTGGAGAGAATCAAGATTCAGCTGAAAGGCACTTGGAATCTTTTGAATATTTTATTGACCGTTTTCAGATTGTTCATGAGGATGTAATCATGAGATTTTTCTGTAAATTGTTGATTACAGATGTTTCTATATGGTTCAAGAGTTTAAGAGCTAACTCCATTGGCTCTTGGATATAATTCATTGATGCCTTTTTGAAGCATTGGGGTGAGAACAAATATCTTGATTTGTATCTCATTGATTTCTATGCTTTGAAGAGAGAGGAAGATGAAACTTTGCCTATCTTCAATCGAAGATTCTACAACACTTATCATGATATTCCTTTGGAGATCTGACCCATAGAGACAGCTGCCATGATATATTATGTGATGGGACTACATTAAAAACTTGCCCTTCTTATGCTAGAAAGGAAATCTTCATCATTAAGCATTCTGTTTGAAGATGCTTTAGAGGTGGAGGAAAACATTTCTGCTTCAAGGAGAATCCCAAAGTAGTTTGATTTCGAAAAAAAATCATCTACCTAAGCCAGATAAACATCAGTATGATTCAGATTTTGAACAGGAAGATTATGAGTATGAAGTAGATTCAGAACAACAGCAAGCATGTGAGCTACTTTCAGATTTAGAATCAGATTCTTCAGTGTTTGCAAAGTACTCTCAAGACAGGTATGAATCTAAATTCTATGATCAGTTTACAAACCAAGATGAGCCTATGATAACTGATGATTGTATAGGCAATTATATGCTTTCAACTGATTTTTATTCATATGATGTAAACCCTGTTTTATCATCTGATTGTGAGAACTAATCTCAAAAGAAAATTTTAATTATTAATGATCAAGATCTGATCATAAAAGAACAAGAAGGTTCAGATCAGTTGTTGAGCTTGCATTTTGATCCGATAAATGTTGAGTCGTCCACATTCAACATTGACATCAGTGAAGGAAAATATCAGCAACATAAAAAGGTATTTCCTATTGGCTTTTATGACCCTGTTGCTAACTATCTAGAACTTATGAACAACATAGATATCAAAATATTTTTGTCAGATGATAGTTGGTTCTGTCACCCTTTGAAACTACATTGTTGCATGCTAGGGTTTCATTTATTTTTGGGGTCAAGATTAAGGATAAGTTCAGCAAATCAGCTTCTGACGTGGCTTCATTGGAAGAATGATGTCACTTGATAAGAAGATTTTACTGATTAGAATTAGGAGTAGAAATAGATAGGTAAATAAGCTCTTAATATGAGCAGCTAGGTCATTTTCAGTTATTTTCATGAATAAGCAAAGCAGGATACAAGCATGTTGCAGTGGATCAGTGATAAAAGACAAATGACTCCATGCCTAATGGAACACTAGAAGATAGCTTTAATTATTCTTTTTCAGGAAAGGCATTTTGGTCTGGGGTTCTTGGGACCTCACAGGGAGGTTCCCATCCCCGAGTAGGAGCCATATGTTATCTCCCAAAATAACTTTATTTTCAATAAGTTCATTCATACAATTTATTTTTGATAGGATGAATATTTCAATTCATATTATGAAAGATATTGGGATGACTAACAAATTTGGGGTATCTAATGTTCTGTTATTTGATAAATTTGAAATTTTTAGCTTTCGGTGGCTTAGGAAAGATTTTCAATAACTGATTAGCCACTGAAAATCCTAGCTTTCGGTAGCTAATAGTTTAACGCAGGACCATGATTATCCACCGAAAGGTTGCTCATCATGTTCTTATTAAAATTCTGGGAAAGGACTTTCAGTGGCTTAAGCAAGTTTTCCAACAGCTCATTAGCCATCAAAAAGATTTGGTTTAAGCAGCTTAGCGAGTGTTTGCAAGAGGACATTACCACTGAAAGAAAATGAGATACGTTTTTGGAAAGGGAAACTTTTGGTGGCTCGGGCGAACTTTCAAATAGTTCATTAGCCACTGAAAGCCCTGCCTTTCAGCAACTAAACAATGAGATATGGAAATATAGTAAATCACTGAAATATTGTTACACATGTTCTTTTGGAAAGAAAGTTTTGGTGGCTTGGGCGAACATGGCAGCGGTTCATTAGCCAACAAAAGCTCAGCTTTCGGCAGCTAGCAAACAAAACCCTAAATACTCTTAGCCACCGAAAAGGATGAAAAGTGAAAATGGTTGTCTACCCATCAAAATCAAATTCACTAGTAGAAAATGAGAAATTAATGACTAAAAAAATGACTAAAATCAGGCTATAAACCACTATTTTTGAGTCGGTGACTAATAGTAGCAAATTTCCACTATCTTATAGCTAGTCGTATTTCACTAGTCATTAATAGCTTGACTTAGTATTTATTGATTTAGTCATTGATAGACAATGATTTAGTCATTGATAGTCAATGATTTAGTCATTGTTTTAGTCATTGATAGTTAATGATTTAGTCATTGATTTAGTCGTTGATTTAGTCATGGATTTAGTCATTGATTTAGTCACTGAGTTAGTCATTGATTTAGTCACTGATTGCAACCATTAATGACCAAATATACAACTAAATAAACTACTAGATGTTAACATATTAGTGACTAAACTAAATACAACTAAGATATAGGAAATTAGCTACTAATAGTCATATATATGTGAATTTAGTTGTTTTTGTAGTCACAAATTTATGATAGGGCATGGAGGAATCGAACCACCAACCTCCTGCCTATAATTAGGCAGGCACTCTACCATTGAGCTAGCACCCTTTAAGAAGTTGTTATTGCTTGACAATGATGATATTCAAACAAATTTATGATAGATATCAATCTACAATCTACATAATTATTACTATTACAACTTACCAGTAACTAGTGTTTATGATAAACTAATCCCTAAGAGCTATGTATAATTTTCCCTGTAACTAAAGCTAATAAAAATACTACAAATACTCTTACCAAAGAGATTTAGTGATGAGTACCTCTTCCCATTCTTCATCACTATCATTCTCATAGTCCAAAGAAGAGTCCTTCCTGAAAGGATTTCGAAGCCCAATGCCATCACTGCATCAAAAACAAAGAGTCAGAAACAAAACTTTCCCTCTTGTCTACTGCAATATTAAGAATCCATGAGCTTCAAGGTGTTTCAGATGTTCCTCATCATGGGCTATAAAAATTAAAACACAACCTATTGCTTTGATAATTAATAAACTTAAAACTATGCAAAGTATATTCACCTTTCCTTTGACAAGGTTCCATAATAAGCAAGTCTATGGTTGTGATCAAGCTGCAAAAGGTTTCTTCTCTTATTGTGAAGCCTATTTTAGCTTTAAATCAAGGGATAAACATTCTAAGAGCTAGGAAGATTCAGAAACTTATTGCTAATGGAGACTCAATGATTATCATTTGCAAAATCAGAGACTTGACTCCCTATGCACCATAATGTCTTGCAAAAATGATCTCTAGACCTAGAATTCAAAGAATTGCATGTATTTTGACTTGGGTAATTGCAATTATTGCAAGTATTTAGCATTGAATCATTTACTGTTTCAAAGGTACCATTTTGTATGGAGGATTTATGCTTTTTGAATCATTATTCGTTGGCTATAAGGGCGCCTAATAGTGGATTCAATAATTAAAGAGCCATGTTGCAAATATAAAGAGAAATACCTTGCTCCTACAACATTGCGTCTTTATAGAAACCTTTAAAGGGTTGTATATTTGGCTTCTAGGTGATGATACCAGTTATTTGAAAGGCAGGACAACTAGCTAAGCATGAATTAAACTTGAAAAACTTGCAAACTATTAGGTATAACAAAATATATATCAGCTCTTTGTTGAGATGTACAGGATCTGAAACAGCTTCCATGATGATTGGACAACAGTTCATAGAGAGAAATAACCATTGATAAGAACTGAACTTTCCTTAGAATGTATGGTCACCTAAAATAAGACTACACTAAAATTTAGATTCTAGTAAGCTTTTGAGATTGACTAAACCTATCGAAAAGGTTGGAGAGATTGGTATTCTATAGTGTTCTTATAATGCATAGTTGCATAAAGGCATATTCTTATCAAGATTTTTTACTTTAAAATGAAGGAATTTACTTGACCATGAAATGCACATTTATGATGAAGCAAAGGATAGAAAAAATCATGATGAGGTTCATATTCCCCATTTGAACTGCCTACAAGAAACTATTTCTTCGTAAGGGTAATAAATCATGTCTCCATATTGCTTGAGTGGAATGTGAAAGTGCCCTACCCCGATTATCTGATTATGAATTAGTTTTAAGTTCCAATTCCCTTCAAGCCCTATCGAATGTTTTCACCTTCCACTCTGACTCCCCACATGGGATGCGTTGCTTATTCAATGGAATATAAGATCCTCACTAAGACCTAGGTCTCTTATTTTGGTGTGGAGTTATATTTACAAGTACAAAGTTCAAGGTTCATGAAGAATTGTTCAAAACCTACCATTAGTACATCATTATAACATAGGGTATGTTTCTGCGGGAGGATAGAGGTAGGGCAGAGAAGATGATAAGAGTAAGAGAGGGTCTAACCTAGCTAATTTAAAGAAAAAAAATATAAATCTTGGTTGAATTAGAGATTGAATAGTCTCTTAGTAAGGGGTAATGTGTTGGTGAGTGAGTGTAGCTCTAAGGCCTTATATTTCTTTTCTCTTAGGCACCAATTTTAGAAAGTGATGCTAAGAAGTCCCCAAGATGGCCAAGGGATATCTGAAAATCCTACACAACATTGGTAATGTCCCAGTGCAACTTAGGGAAATCCCATGTGTAGTGTTAGATCTTAAAAGATAGGCTCATCTGAAAATGGTTATCTCTTGTATTTAGATCCATAAAAATAAGTCTATATCCATAGATAACAAACTTGGAAAAATACAAAGGCTTAAAATGGTTGGATAAAAGGAAGAAAAAGCTGTAAATGCCATAGTAGCAAGAGGTAAAACACAATTATTAAAAGAAAATTACTAATATCCAACAACAAAAGAAGACAAAACTTACCCTTGGCCTCTGAAGGAACCAAAAATATGCTTCCCTTTGAAGTACTATGAAATCCTTGCACCTTTGGGCTAGAAGCATTATTAGACAGTCCATTAATATTCAATAGTTCATGTCCATTTGTGCTTTCCAAAACATCTTGTCTATTTTTCCACTCCCTCTGCAATTTCCTAGACGATGCCAAATTGGGAGTGGAATAATGGCTTGATCTTTCTATAGAACCTTCTGACCTTGCAAATAAAAATCTTGACTGCTTGCTATTCTGTGAATTCCATGAACTTGATATTTCCTTTGACAGCCCATTGCATTTATCAATCTCAACAAGGAGAAAATTTTCTAAATTGTGAGGACTATTTAATACACTATCATCTGAATCAAAATTCAAAGACAATATGTTTGAAATTATACTGTTTTATCCAACATCTGAGCCATTCATATAAAATTATGGAAGGACATTACACACCAGATTCTCCAAGCTATCTAGCTTTCCAAAACTGGCATTAGAATCTCTAGCAATTTCTACTTTCTCGGGAATTTGAGAACCAGTAGTTGTACTTATATCAGTTGCATCTAACATAGACTCATTTTCAAAATTTTGGATAGATCTTGTACTAGTATTTCCAGCTTCTGATACTGATCTTTCCTCTAATATAGGCTCATTTTCACAATTTTGGATAGAACCTGCACTAGTCTTTTCAGCAGTTGAAACTAATCTTTCCTCTGCTTTATGATCAGTAACTCCAAAGCTGTCACCATCACCATTAAGGGTGCAAGTAGCTACATACTTTTGATGAAGAGAACAATATTTAGAACTATAATCATCAATTGAAAATTGGAATTTTTCCATAAAGGGAGGCACCTCTGCTTCTGAAGAAATAGCTTTAGAGCAACCTTCACCATATGCTTCTGTAAAGTTTTCTTCATAATTGTTTTGATACCTATCATCAAATGGAGACCTTTGTAGACAATTCTCAACATGGTTTCCTGAAATCATTCTACTGCTTTTATTTAGAGCAACAACATTCACTTCACTGTTGATTTGAACAATAGAGTTGCTTTGAGGGACAGAGATTGGAAAGCTATCTTTAGAAAGTCCAAATTGTGAGGACTATTTAATACACAATCCTCTAAATCAAAATCCAAAGACAATATGTTTGAAATTATACTGTTTTCTCCAACATCTGAGCCATTCATATAAACTTCTGAAAGGATATTACACACCAGATTCTCCAAGCATTCTAGCTTTCCAGAACTGGCATTAGAATCTCTAGCAATTTCTACTTTCTTGGGAATTTGAAAACCAGTACTTGTACTTATATCGGTTGCATCTAACATAGACTCATTTTCAAAATTTTGAATAGAGATTGTACTAGTATTTCCAGCTTCTGAAACTGTTCTTTCCTCTAACATAGGCTCATTTTCACAATTTTGGATAGAACCTGCACTAGTCTTTTCAGCAGTTGAAACTAATCTTTCCTCTGCTTTATGATCAATAAATCCAAAGCTGTCACCATCACCATTAAGGGTGCAAGTATTTACATACTTTTGATGAATAGAACAATCTTTAGAACTATAATCATCAACTAAAAATTGGACTTTTTCCATAAAGGGACGCACCTCTGCTTCTGAAGAAATAGTTTTAGAGCAACCTTCACCTTATGGTTCTGCAAAGTGTTCTTCATAATTGTTTTGATACCTATCATCAAATGGAGAACTTTGTAGACAATTCTCAAAATGGTTTCCTGAAAGCATTCTACTGCTTTTATTTAGAGCAACAACATTCACTTCACTGTTTCTTTGAACAACAGAGTTGCTTTGAGGGACAGAGATTGGAAAGCTATCTTTAGAAATTCCAACACGGACAATACCAGATGACACTGAAGCTACATCTATTATTTCACTTCTTGTTGTTTCAATGTGCCCAATTCCCAACTCAGATGAAATCTTCTGTGTGTCAGAGGATGAATTCTTCAATAGACTTTTAAAACCTTCATGACTCCTACATTTCATAGTAGGATCAACTAAACTGGCATTATTTCCATGGAAAGCTTCCCCAGCAGTATTTACACGTGAATTTAATTTTATATATGTTCCAATCATTGCATTAGGTTTGGCATCAATATGTTTTTTAGATATAAAAGTTGATGACTGCCCACCCTTATTGACCAACAGCTTGCCATGATCAGAACTCAACCCTGATGCCGTAGCTTCCACCACTAAGGAAAGGAAATTTAATGTTGGAGACATTGAAAGACAATGAGATGAACTTGTTTTAGGATTAGAGGAGCCCTGAACAACTGGGATCCTCATACTAAATGATTTTTCCTATGCAACATGGGAGCCCCTGCAACAACCATTAATGTCTCAATATTCAGTAAGATATGTAATATTCCACCACAAACTCCTAAATCATATGGAAGCTTATGTTCACTAAAATTAATGTGTAATGTTACTCTGCACCAATCCAGGGGGGTACTAGAAAACTAAACAAATATTCCATGACAAGAAACAGATTTCATACCAAGATGCACTAGCTGGCAATACAACTAATCTTCCAGCAGCTCCACTGGCAAGGGAAGTCTCAACATTACCTCCCGTGTTCTAGTTTCACATGGAAATATGAACAGGTATATATTATTAGGAAATGAAAATGAAGCCATGTATAAAGAACATAGAAGACAATCACTGAAGTAAAACATATGTTGTCTAAAGAAAATACACATTAGCTTCTATACTTATGATTATTTAGGACTGAATCAGAAGCTATTAAATAATCTAATATGGAAGCATAGAAAAATTTGTCTGCACAGATATCAATAACAAATGCTAAAGATAATTGGATGGAAGTACAATATACTAAAATCCTAAAGTCACTTATAGGAGCTAGTGATTTTCTCAATTTACTTGAAGAAGCTGATCCAAGCAAGGAAACCTCTGCCACTAGTGGAGGTAAACAAAGTCCCCAATGTTGCTGTGAAGGATTTGTAACATCATAGAACTTCTGAGTTTTGTAGCTAGAAATTTCCTACATAGAAAATCAAAAATCATAAAAGCTAAATGTGAAATATTTTTTAAAACAATTTAGCCCAATAAAGAAAACTTTCTAAATTAATTAAATGCTAGAACATAATTATAGGGGATTAAAGCAGCAAACTCGTTCATATCACCCATTTACTTTTGGTAGACAACACATTGAATTTTAGTCAATAGTTCTGTTAGGGAGCTAGAAAAGCTTAAGGGGCTTCTGGACCTCTATTGCAAAACTAAAAGAATGGTAATAAATATGAATAAGTCTTTAGAAATGTAAAGTGGATTGGCAAAGTAATTTAAAGACTAGACCAAAATCATATTTCCCATTAATTATTTCAAGAAGTCAAATACTCGGGTTTCATCTTGAAACCATATGATTGACATTTAAATTTTGGCCGTAACTGTCTTGTGGTTCATATATTAACCTTCATTAATATATTCTAGAGAGCATATAGGATTAATGGATGTCTATAGCACAACGACCAAAAGGAATCTTAACCAAATCAGAAAGAAGTGTTTCAACATCCTTCACATAGGAGGGAGGACCAAGAAATTCCACTAGTTATAAATGGAACAGGGTAGCCAATTCCAAGTAAGCTGGGAATGGGGTTTAAAACACATAAAACACTTCAGCTCAAAATTTGCAACTAAAAGCCTTTATAGATTGCTTTATAATGATGGACACTGAGGTCAAGTTATGAAATCCAAACACTTAAGAGATGCATCCATGGAATATTGGTGTCACGTCCCCATCCCTCAAACCGGCGAAGAGGACGCAACCAACAAAGCGAAACATGAGCAGACAGTCCCATGAACATCGACAAGGATAAATGTTGAGTTAAAAGCTTAATCATAATGCATACTAGATAACCAGATGCAGGCTAAGATGAATAATCCATCATCATACAGGCACAATTTACTCAATGCATAAATATTCAATCACACAGTGGAAGCAAACATATACACAAAACAACATTCACATGTTCATCATGATTCATGAAATAGTAGATTAATTGTAGAGATGAAATAACAGAAGTACTTATCTTTTGATGAAGAATCCCGCAACCAGCTATGTCGCTGCAACGTTTCACCCAACCATAGGTCAGCTTGCTCATCAATCTCTCAGCAATGCTGCCACCCCCGAGCTGGGCATGATTCCTCCAGGATAAGGGTCATTGCAGGCTTATAGATAGCCAGGGGATACACTCAGCAAACCAACACAACTGGGTTTATCAGGCCATCCACAGATTGGCCAAGCCAGCATAGTCCGAAGACCAACCACTGCATACCAGCAGCCAAAACAATCCCTTCACAACCCCTTGAAGAAGGCAAGTCAACCGGTGATAGTCCCAAATGAAAGGTGAGTCATAGGTCGATCCCATAAGGAAACTCAGAGTTGTTCTTGGCCCTAACGTGGCCAAAAAAACTCACTGCGACCCAAAACTAGGGGAATAACAGCAGCCCAAACACACAATGGATGATGGCAGCAATTCACAGCCCACAGTGAATAGTAAACAACACTCCCCGCATAGCCATGGGAGACTCAGCCAACGATTGTGGCAATCAACAGCCACAACTCACAGTGCAAATGATGGCAGCACCGAACTAGTGTGAAACACACAAGCACACAGCCCAGAGCGTGAATGGCTCCTACACCCGAAATCTTGAGTGACAACCACGATTTCACCGGCTCCCTGTGTGAGGAAAAACTGACGCAGAAATCCTATGCGTGAGGATAAAGGACGTGGCCAGCAAAATATGGGAACAACAGCCCATGAACAACAAAGAGAGCCCCCAACTGGTGCATGAGGAGAACAGAACCGACCTCCGTGTGAGAGTGAATAGGCCAGGGAAGAATGGCATCATGGAGAAGATGGAGGAATTTAATGCAGTCGTGGGTGGAGTGGGTGCATGGGCAAAGGTTGACAACCTGCCACACCCACCACCATAACTGCCTCAACTACTAGCCATAAATGCCCCCCAACAACAAAACCAAGACGTTAAAGAGGTTGGTGAACAAGAAAGGTGGCAAACAAACAAAGGTGATAAAACATGGGTTTTTCCCCCATAGAGTAAGGTTGGACGTCCCCCCACCCCTTATCCTTTGGAATCATACCCTTTTCATTCAACATTGCGCTGCCGTAGCTGGTTGTGGTTTATTTTAATTTGATGTGTGCGTTTACATGATGCCACATTATAGTGTGCTGGCTAGCACTTTATACCATCAGCAACTATCCCTATTTCTGAAACATACACAACCAAATCGATGGTGGGGCTTTTGCCTTGAGCTCCTCACCATGATTAATTACATTATATACATCATGCAAACAGGGTCGAAATCGGGGTGTTACAATTGGCTTAAAAAAACACTCATAGGATGCTTCCATTACAAGGAAAGCCTTTGGTAAAGTTTTCTCCTTGGTGGGTAAATAAATGAGGGAATTGAGGAAAAGTTAGAATTGGAAAGGACCTGTGGATTAGGATTGAAGGAAATTTCAAATTTTAGAGGCTCTGCTAAATAGTTTACATGCTCAGTGGTCTATACTGTCATAGAGAGGTGAACTTGCAATTGGCAAGAAATGCCTAGTCTTGAGGATGGTTGACAGCAGACAGTCTTAAGTTTACAAGGTGAGCTAGAGGAATGAGACGATTACATTGACTTACCTAATCATCAAGGATTCAAGAATTTAAAGTGTTCAAGGATCAAGGGAACAAGGAAATGCGTTCCGTGGGTCAAAATAGGTTATCCTACCAAAGTGGAGGAACTCATGCAAGAGAGAGCATCCTGGAGAACAATTGTTTGGTGTTAGAATTTCATCATTAAGCTAGCATTATATTAGGATCTTTATTTGAGAGAATAACAAGCACAACAATCAAACACAAGAGACAATGAACACAGTGTTTATCCTTGGGGAAACCATAAATCGAGAAAACCCCGCAACTTCCTCAAAGATAGAATCAACACGAAAACAGTAAGTGATCTCCCGACAGCAGTAATCTTCTTTTTATCTAGCCCCAATGTCTTCTCTTTCCTCAACTATTCGCTATACTTGAGTGTGGATAACTTGTGTGATAAATAGAGGCTCTAGTTCTCTATTTACACTAATCCGAACATGACTAAAACCCTACTAGGGCCGACCTCTACTAGGAGAGTCTAATAACACTAGTGCCCCGAAACTGCAGGCACTTTAACCCTTAGGCAATTGGAGGGTTACACACTATGACTTGACATGACTTGTTTACATTATTAATTCTCCCGATTGGAACATCGGGGCATGACAAAATGACTCAATTAAATTATAGATACATCCCGGATAAACATCGGGTTACAATACATAAGATACATAGATGAATACATTCCGAAGTTACAAATACATCAACACTCCCTCTTAACTAGGAAGGTATTCTTTGGACACAATTTTTAGTACTGGTCTTCTTCTCTGTATTACTAGAACATCTCATCATCTGCATCTTAGGTCTTCTGATTCTTCAAGTCATCTTCTTCTTCATGTCATCTTCATCTTCAAGTCATCGGATTTGGATCATATCTCGATCTAGATCATCTCTCGATCTAGATCATCATGGGACATCATCACTAGATCTGGATCATCACTCAATCTGGATCATCATGAGGCATCATCACTAGATTTGGATCATCACTCAATCTAGATGATCACTCCTGGATCATCATCACTGGATCTAGATCATCATCACTCGATCTGGATCATCACTGGGCATCATCATAGGTGCTATCTCTTGATTCTTCTTGTCATAGGAACCGCTACAGAGCTAGTCCTTTTTCATACTGGATGTATCATCTTAGAGCTGGTCCTTTTTCATACCAGATGAGGCAAC
>LPNX010360825.1:100642-113953 GCA_001517045.1 Pseudotsuga menziesii | reverse complement strand
CCTTCCCAGAGCTAGTCCTTTTTCATACTAGGTAGGGCATCACAGAGCTGGTCCTTTTTCATACCAGATGAGGCATCACAGAGCTGGTCCTTTTTCATACAAGATGTGGCAGCTACTCAGAGCTAGTCCTTTTTCATACTAGATGAGCCTTCCCAGAGCTAGTCCTTTTTTCATACTAGGTAGGGCATCACAGAGCCGGTCCTTTTTCATACCAGATGAGGCATCACAGAGCTCGTCCTTTTTCATACCAGATGTGGAAACTACTCAGAGCTAGTCCTTTTTCATACTAGGTAGGGAATCACAGAGCTGGTCCTTTTTCATACCAGATGAGGCATCACAAAGCTGGACCTTTTTCATAGCAGATGTGGCAGCTACTTAGACCTAGTCCTTTTTCACACTAGATGAGCCTTCCCAGAGCTAGTCCTTTTTCATACTAGGTAGGGCATCATAGAGCTGGTCCTTTTTCATGCTGGATGTGGCATCCACATATACCTGACAATGGAAGGAACCAATCCTCTCACCATGTCATAGCTCTTACATCCAACCATGGAAGGAACCAATCCTCTCACCATGTCATAGCTCTTACATCCAACCATGGAAGGAACCAATCCTCTCACCATGTCGGAATGGCATAGCACTTATATCTTACCATTGAAGGAACCAATCCTCTCACCATGTCGAAATGGCACAACAATTATATCTGACCATGGAAGGAACCAATCCTCTCACCATGTCAGAAGGGCACAGCACGGACACATCACTTCCTCTTGGGACGAACCTCGATCTGGAGAACACCAAGCTTCTCCCTGAAGTACTCAAACTTCACCTTAGCTAATGGCTTAGTCAATACATCAGCTATCTGTTCATCCGTCGCAACATACTGGAGCTTCACTACTCCTCTCTACACCATATCCCTGATATAGTGATACTTGATCTCAATATGCTTCGACTTGTCATGGAATACTGGATTCTCTGACAACTTTACACAGCTCTGGTTGTCACAGTATATACAAGTAGCATCTAACTGGAGATCAAACAAATCAAACAGTAGCTTCCTCAGCCATACCGCCTCACAACTAGTTGAACAGGATGCAACTTACTCTACTTTAGCTGCACTCAGTGCCACACATGATTGCTTCCTGCTAAACCATGAGATCACACCTGATCCCATACTGAAGCAACACCCTGAAGTGCTCTTCCTATCGATGGCACTGCCTGCCTAATATGAATCAACATAACCCTCTAGGTTAATCATTTGATCAATCTTATACTTGAGCCCATAATCAACTGTACCCTTCAAGTACCTCAGAATATGCTTTGCAGCAGTCAAGTGAACATGTCTCGGATCTGTCAAGTATTGGCTCAAGGTGTTCACAGCAAAGCAAATGTCTGGTCTCGTGTTCATTAGGTACATCAAGGACCCAATCATCTGATGAAACATCATGACATCAACTGTCTCTCATGAAGCATCACTTCATAGCTTTAGGTTTGATGTCATAGGTGTGGTCAATGCCTTGCAGTCCATCATCCCAAATCTCTTCAGGATCTCTACTGCATACTTTACTTGTCCAAGAAATATTCCATCTGTAGTCTGCCACACCTCCATTCCTAGGAAATAATGCATCATTCCCAAGTCCTTAATCTCAAACTCAGTAGCAAGATTTCTCTTTGTATCAGCAATCAACCCATCCATACCTATCACAAACAAATCATCTACATATAGTATAAGTATCACCGGTTTTCTATCTTCCACCTTGTAGTAAAGGTTGGAATCTGCTTTACTCTTCGTAAAGCCCAAACTGGATAGAAATCTATCAATTCTACCGTACCATGTCCTAGGTGCCGATTTCAAACCATACAGGGCTTTCTTCAGTCTACACACATGAGACTCCTTGTCATGTGTCTCAAAACCGAGTGGCTGTTCTACATACACTTCCTCTTCTACTACACCATTCAAGAAAGCAGTCTTGACATCCATCTGGTGTATCTTCCATGTCATCACTGCAACCAGAGCAAGTACCAATCTGATGGAAGTGTATCTGGCTACAGGTGCAAAGGTTTCTTCATAGTCTATTCCTTCTTTCTGGGAGAAAGCCCGAGCCACAAATCTTGCCTTATACTTTTCAATGCTACCATCTGCAGCATGCTTGATCTTGTAGATCCATTTGGAAGTTACTACTGACTTCCCTTCTGGTCTTGGGACAACATCCCAAACATCATTCTTCATGATCGATTGATACTCTTCGATCATCGCATCCTTCCATTCTTTCCTTTCTACCACTTCTTCATACTCGAAAGGTTCTTTATCAATGAAGTCACATAGTAAAGCTACATAACTGGAACATGATCTAGTCCTCTTTCTTTCTCTGAGATTCTCTTCCGGAACCCCATATCTTTTCACACCTTGGATAATCTCTCGTACCCAAGAAGGTTTCCTCTTGTGAGGATTATTCTCCTATGGTGGATCTATAGGTCTTTGTGGTTCTTCAAATTCTTGATCTTCTTCTTGAGTTTCTTCGTTCATGATTGTATCATGAATTCTAGGAGCTTCTACTTCTTCATGTTCTTCAACAGGTTTCTTTTTGAATTTGATGTAGGTTGAATCTTCGTCAAATGTTACATCCCTGCTGACGTCAATCTTTTTGAATCCTGGGAAGTATATTCTATAAGCCTTCGAGCTTTCAGAGTATCCCACAAATATACCCTTCTTTCCTGAAGGATCTAATTTTGTTCTTTTCTCTTTTGGAATGTGTATGTACATAGGACAGCCGAATATTCTGAGATGGCTGACTTCTGGTTTCTTGCCAGAGAAGACTTCTTCAGGAGTCTTGTTCTCGAGTACTCTATGTGGAGTACGGTTCTGTACATACACTGTTGTTCTAGCTGTTTCTGCCCAAAGGTGCATAGGAATATCTTGATCATGAAGTATAGCTCTTGTAGCTTCCATGATGGTTCTATTCTTCCTCTCTGCAACCCCATTCTGTTGTGGATTGTAAGGAGTGGACAACTCCCTCTTAATCCCTGAGTCCTTACATAGTTCCTTGAACTCATTTGAAGTGAATTCTCCACCATTGTCTAATAAAAAATTCTTGATCTTCTTTTCAGTCTGGTTCTTGATCAAGGCTTTGAATTCCTTGAACTTGCTAAACACTTCATCTTTATTCTTCATGAAGTAAATCCAAGTCTTCCTAGAAAATTCATTAATAAAAGAAACATAGTACACATACCTGCTTAGTGAGCTTGATGACATTGGTCCGCATACATCGGAGTGGATGATTTCCAAGATTCCTTTTGCTTTACTTTCGCTACTTGAAAATGTCTTCTTTGTATTCTTTCCTTTTGCACATCCTTTGCAGACCCCTTCATGTTTTTCTTGTATTTCTGGAAGACCTTCAACAACTTTGCTTGCAAGTGGTAGTGCTCTGTAATGTACATGTGCAAGCCTTCTATGCCATAGTTCATTTGGTTCTACTGTGTCATGAACCAAATCTTGATCTGGTTGGCCCTTCAACTTGTATAGGCATCCTTCTTGTTCTCCGATCACAATTGCATCGTCAAAATTCTTTCCTTTTGGCCACATAAGAACTTGGCCATCTACAAAAGCAGCCCTCATTCCTTTTGCATCCAATGCAGATATGGAGAGGAGGTTCTTCTTTAGTCCTAGAAAAAATAATACATTCTTCATCTTCAAAGACTTTCTAGAGTCTAGTTTATATAAGGATTCACCACTACCTTTTATTGGATACTGGTAGTCATCCCCAAGTTTCACCTTGTGAGGTGACTCATGTTCAAGTAGCTTTACAAATGACTCTTTGAATCTCGTCATGTGCTTGGAAGCACCACTGTCTATAAGCCAATCATTTCTTCCATGTGAAACAGTTCCCATGAGAGCGGAGATTAGAACATATTCATCCTCACTTGAAGAGTCATCACTCTCTTGTCTGATTCTTTTTGTGGAAGGTTCATCATCCTCTGCAGCATGGGGATGATGTCTTCTCTTGTTTCCCTTCTTCCTTAGATTTCTTTTGTTAGGGAAGAATTTGGATATGTGACCTTTCTCATCACATGTGTAACATCTAATGGTATTTAAATCTTTTCTAGAGTGTGAGGTCTTACCTTTGGAGTGATAATTGCTCCTGTTTTTCTTGGAGTGAACTGTGAGGGCTTGATATTCACTACCCATCTTCTCTTCTCGAGCTGCTATCCTAGCTTCTTCTTGGTAGCATTCTTCCCATAGCCTGCTGAACTTGACTAACTTCTTTCTGGCACATATTCCTTGAATGAAAGAGTCCCATGATCTAGGGAGACCATTCAAGGTGGTCATCACAATATTTTCATTTTCCACTTCTTCATCTACTGCTTATAACTGCTCTTTGATCTGATAAACCCTTGTAAAGTAAGATTGAATAGTCTCAGCATTCTAGATCTTCACATTCTTCAATTGGTTTCTGTTAGTTTTTCATCATATAAGCTAGCATTATGATCTTAGGATCTTTTCACCGAGAGAATAACAAGCACAACAATAAAACATAAGCACATCACAAGAGACAAGAGACACAAAGATTTTTCCTCAGGGAAACCATAAAGGAGAAAATCCTGCAACTTCCTCAAAGATAGAATCAGCACAAAATGGTAAAATCAGAAAACAACAAGTTTCACTCCCGACAGCAGTAGTCTTCTTCTTGTCTAGTCCCAGTGTATTTCCTTCCTCACTTAGGCACCACACTTGAGTGAGTGAGTGATGTGTTGCAAGTGATAAATAGAGAGGCTCTCACTCTCTATTTATATTCTTCCGTTCACTTAAAGCGCACTCCAACATGTCGGCCTCACTTAACAATTACTTACTAGAGCCGACATCTCTAGGAGTGTCTAATAACCCTAGTGCCCCACCACTTGTGGGGACTTTTCCTCCTCTGACCAATAGGAGGGTAACACAATGGTGGGGAATATTGCCCCGACTTACAATGACTCACCTAGGGTCAACTTCACTAGGATAGTCTAATAACCCAAGGGCCCCACAATTGTGGGGACTTTAACCCTTGACCAATAGGAGGGTTACCCACAATGACCTTAAATGACTTTCTCATTATAGAAACTTCCTGGAATAAACATCGAGGTATGACATGACTCAAATACATTACAATACATCCTGGAATGAACATCGGGTTACAATAGATAAGAAATACAAGTGAATACATTCCGAAGTTACAATTACATCAACACTCCCTCTTAACTAGGAAGGTATTCTCTCAAAAGAATTTATTAGCACAAGTTTTCTTCTCTGTATCATCTCGGTCATCGTCAAGTCCTCATCATCTTATGATGTCAATTTATGACTACATGGTCTCTGCATTCTGGATCTTCACATTCTTCAACTGGTTTCTTAAGGTCATATTCTGATTTCTGTTCTTCCCTTTAAATATCTTGGTCAAGGAATCAAACATATTTGGTGTCTTTAAGGAAGAAACTTGTAGTACAAGTTGATCCATGACTGAATCAACCATGATCTTCTTGGCCTTGACCATGTTCTTCTTGTCTAAGGCTTCTAGCCTCATCTCCCTCTGGAACTGGAACCTTTCTACTCATGTAGGTTTCCAATTCATTTTCTTTAGAGAGATCATATACTTCCATGCTTGGAAGTTTTCAACTTAAACAATCTTATCATCAAGCTGATGTGATATATCACTTTGAAATGAGAACCTCAATTGAAAATAGCAAAGGATTAGATCTTATCGATTTGAGGTGACCGTCTTGGTTTCGTAGTTGGATGATCTAGGGTTTGTCACAGAAACCCTTAATTTTCAAAACTTGGAATCTTCCAGATCTAATTGGATAGACAGGTATATCTGTTCAAATGGAGCTGTCCAATGTACTCCTTTTCTTAAAACAGTGGAGGGAAGCTCCCGGAATAGGAAGCCCTAATTTTCTAATTTCTTCTGCAGAAATTCCTATTACTGGTTCTGTGATATCTCCGAAAATACTAATATTTTATGTATAAAATTTCTCACCGTGGTAACCTATCCTATCCCTGATCTTCCACCATAGGTTTCATTAGAATTGGTTTCACCATTTGGGATTTATGATCCTTTTCCCAAGGTGACCTGTTACAGGACTGTTCAGAACAATGAAGTTGTACGGCATGCCACGTGTCACTGGTTCATCTTTTGAGTCTGATATTCACACCAATGAAATTAAATTCCGTGAAATTTGTGGAACATCTTCAGGAATTCCATTTGGACCTCTGTAGCCAAAGATATTGCAATTCTCCCCAGGTGTCTTGTTTATGGATGATTTCTGGAAGAGGCTGGAACCCTAACCTTGAGAGATCATATCTCCTGGAATATAGTGAATATGAGGCTTAATTTTGGATAAAGTGTTATTCAAGATATTATTTTCGGCCCCTACAATTTTCATCTTCTGAGAATTCGCCAACCTCAGAATATAGCGACTGTACCACAACTTATCATTTTTAGTATTTAGGGTTTTTCAAGCTCGGGGTCAAACTAGGGTTTGACTTTCCCAGAGTCTCACCCATCCAAATTTATTGATCCAGGTCTCTAAACTTCGGTTTTGATGAGGATAAAAATCCTATGCTGGTCTCACTCAAAATTCCTCTTCTGTAGAAAGCCCTAATTTCCGCATCGAAAACTGAAAATGCTCGGAATCGAATTCCTCTTCGACAGAAAGATGCACCCTTCAATGGAGAGTCATCCTAGCATACTTTTGCTGATATATTGTGGAGAGAGACCCAAAAAGTAAGAATCCCTAGCTTCTGCAGCTGCACAATGTCTTATTCTCAAGTTAGCTCTGATACCATGTTATTTTTTCATCATATAAGCTAGCATTATGATCTTAGGATCTTTTCACTAAGAGAATAACAAGCACAACAATTAAACATAAGCACATCACAAGAGACAAGAGACAGGAAGAGTTTTCCTCGGGGAAACCATAAAGGAGAAAACCTTGCAACTTCCTCAAATATAGAATCAACACAAAATGGTAAAACCAGAAAACAGCAAGATGCACTCCCAACAACAGTAGTCTTCTTCTTGTCTAGTCCCAGTGTATTTCCTTCCTCACTTAGGCGCCACACTTGAGTGAGTGAGTGATGTGTTGCAAGTGATAAATAGAGAGGATCTCACTCTCTATTTATATTCTTCCATTCACTTAAAGTGCACTCCAACATGTCGTCCTCACTTAACAATTACTTACTAGAGCCGACATCTCTAGGAGTGTCTAATAACCCTAGTGCCCCACCACTTGTGGGGACTTTTCCTCCTCCGACCAATAGGAGGGTAACACAATGGTGGGGACTATTGCCCCAACTTACAATGACTCACCTAGGGTCGACTTCACTAGGATAGTCTAATAACCCAAGGGCCCCACAACTGTGGGGACTTTAACCCTTGACCAATAGGAGTGTTACCCACAATGACCTTACATGACTTTCTCATTATAGAAACTTCCCGAAATAAACATCGGGGTATGACATGACTCAAATACATTACAATACATCTCGGAATGAACATCGGGTTACGATAGATAAGAAATACAAGTGAATACATTCTGAAGTTACAATTACATCAACAGTTTCTCAAGGTCATCTTCCTATTAATGTTCTTCCCTTCAAACAATTTGGTTAGGGCATCAAACATAGCTTTAGGTGTCGTAAGGGAGAACACCTGTGGTATGAGATGATCCTTAATAGAATCAAGAATGATTCTTTTTTCCATAACCAACTTCTTCTTATGCAAGGCCTTAGCCTCATCTCCCTCTGGGACTGGAACCTCCTCATTGATATAGGAGTCTAAGTCATTCTCTTCCAGGACCTGGGAGATCCTATACTTCCAAGCTCAGAAGTTATCAGCTCCCTCAAGCTGTTCATCAAGCTTGGTATGATGAGACATATTAAACTGAGAGCCTCAAATGGAAATTCAAAGTATTTAGATCTTACCAGGTTCAAGATGTTGGATCTGAAACTTGAGCTGAAATCCTGCAGTGTTGGTTCAGTAGGAAATTAGGGTTTTTCTTTTCCAGAGATATGTTCATCCAAATGCCTTGAAATTTATCCCTAAATTTTATTTTGGGGAGGAGATCAATCCAGGTCTAAGCTCACTGAAAAATTCCTCTTCTGTGAAAAGCCCTAATTTCCAGCAATAGTGTTGGGTCCAAAACTGAAAAACCTCAGAATTGGATTCTGCTTCGATAGAAAGATGCGCCCTAGGGAGGAGAGTTATTCCCCCTTACTTTTGCTGAAAATATGTGGAGGAAGATCCACAAACTAGGAATCCCTAGTTCTTGCAGCTGCACAGTGTCTTCTTCTCAGGTTAGCTCTGATACCATGTTAGAATTTCATCATTAAGCTAGCATTATATTAGGATCTTTACTGAGAGAATAACAAGCATAGAAATCAAACACAAGAGACAATGAACACAGTGTTTATCCTCAGGAAAACCATCAATGGAGAAAACCCCACAACTTCCTCAGAGATAGAATCAACACCAAAACAGTAAAAGCCCAAAACAGTAAGTGATCTCCCGACAGCAATAATCTTCTTCTTATCTAGCCCTAGTGTCTTCTCCTTCCTCAACTATGCGCTATACTTGAGTGTGGATAATTTGTGTGATAAATAGAGACTCTACTTCTCTATTTATACTAATCCCGACATGACTAAAACCCTACTAGGGCCGAACTCTACTAGGAGAGTCTAATAACCCTAGTGCCCCGAAACTGCGGGGACTTTAACCCTTAGGCAATCAGAGGGTTACACACTATGACTTGACATGACTTGTTTACATTATTAATTCTCTCGATTGGAACATCGGGGCATGACAACATGACTCAATTACATTATAGATGCATCCTAGATAAACATCAGGTTACAATACATAAGATACATAGATGAATACATTCCGAAGTTACAAATACATCAACATTTGGAATCTATTCAACCCTTTAGAAACAAAAAACACTAATGTGGTTGGTACTGGCTAATAAAGTACTACCAGTGGGCAAATGAGATATTGGTACAGACAAGGGTGATGTATCATATGCAAATGCAATGCTGAGTCTATGGATCACTTGTTTGTCTTGTGCACCTTCTCTAGATTTGTATGACTTGACGTGTCACAGGTTACAGGGAATAGATCAAGATGATATATATAGGCATAGCTTGGTAGATTGTCTAGGAATAGATTGGTGACAAAATTGTGGCAACTTTTCAAGCTCCCATGTTTTGCTTATATATGATATATGGATGTCAAGAAATTTTATGATATTCCTGGAACAAGTCTTCACAGTTTCCCAGGTAGCACACAGGATTAGAGAGGTAATGGACTGAAAAAGGATTCTAAAAAAAAAACCTTCCAGTTGTTCACTAATGCATTATATTGATAAAGAAAAGCCTAGGTCTTTTCAAAAGAGCATGAAAAGGAGTATCAGGTATTTGTGAAGCTGGTGCTTTTTTTTTTTTTACTCTTCTTTTGATTTGTTGCTACACTATGGGGCTAGTAAAGGGGAAAGCAGGGTAGAAGTCTACATTCAAACTGTGGAAAACCACTGAGAATGGAGGAATTAAATAATTTCAAGGTTATGGAGATTCAAAGTTTATCATAGATTGGGCTAATCATCTGTCCAGCATCAAGAATATGGCCCTGCATGAACCAAGTTCAAGAGGTCAAAAAATATTTTGAAACCATAAAAATAATCCTTTTTTGACACATTTACCAAGATTTCAACTCAATGGCAGACAAGCTTTATAAATATACTTTTTTTGTTACAGAAGGGTACGTGAACCAAACAAGAATTAGAAAAGTCACTCTCCTATCTAATTGAGAAAAGACTTGTACTAACAACTCTTCTTTTCATTTGATGCTAAACTATGAGGCTAGTAAAGGGGCAAGCAGGGAAGAAGTCTACATTCAGACTATGGAAAACAACTGACAATGGAGGTATTAAACAATTTCAAGGTTATGGAGATTCAAAGTTTATCATAGATTGGGCTAATCATATGTCCAGCATCGAGAATCTGGGCCTGCATGAACCAAGTCCAAGAGGTCAAAAATTGTTTTGAAACCATAATAATAATCCGTTTTCGACACATTTACCAAGATTTCAATTCAATGGCAGACAAGATTTCTAAATATACTTTGTAGTTACAGAAGGGTACCTAAACCAAACAAGAATTTAGAAAAGTCACTTCCTATCTAATTCAGAAAGGACTTGTACTAACAACCACTTAATGGCAGATTAGCTCAAATTCATAGCTGAGGGATGTAGACACTTGTTATGCTCATCTTGTTGTATTGCTAGTTTAGATATTATGACTCTTTTGAAGATTCTGTATTGATGACAAATTGAGTATCATAGAGAATACGTAAGGAAGAATTTTAATAGTTTTCTTAAATTTCTTTGTTTTTGAATGATGGACAACAAAACAGTATCCATCACACTTGAATCCTTGCAAGACTAGTCAAATGTATATTTTTATTTATTCCTTGGGAATATCAAATATAGTGATTTCAAAACACATCTCAGAGAACAAAGAAATCATGGATCTGATATAAATATTGACCCTTCATTGAAGTTTCATAATCTTAATCAACAATCGTATTTTCATTTAAACAAAAAAACATGGGTATTCATTCACCTATTTGTCTTAACAAGCAATAAACTTGCACAAATTTAGCAGAACATGTTTTTAGCTACAAGGTTCCCCTATACAATATCTCTATTTGGTATAAGATACAAAAAAATACTAGTCATCTTATCATTTAATTATGCAACTTGAGGGTAAAAAGGAAATAACTTCCATAAATAAACAAGTGCATATGTGAGAGCTCCCACATTTACTACCGGAGTTCATAGATGATTTGGCCCTGCTTATTTAGACTAAATTCTGATCAAAACTTCCAGCAAGTTTCAAAGATGTGAAACTCAAATCAGTGATTCTCGGCATGGAAGAGCTTGCTGGATATACAGATTTTTGGTTTCTATCATACCAAGGACTTTATTTTTTTGGTGATATGGCTATAAACCTGTGTATGGGATTTTGGGACCACATATGGGACAAACTGTTTGAGCTGAAAAGAAGTATTTTGAAAAGGCTTAGAAACAAGGCTCTTCTACAGAATGTATTTTTGTTATCTATTAATAAAATTAAGCTTTTTTCACTGGAAAAAGAGAGTTTGCACATTTAAATTACACACAAATAAAAATCAACCCTTCCACATTTTAGATAAAACTATAGCCTAGCATGCATCAGCTAAAGCTATGCTCAGGAATCAGAGAAAATTGACATGGGAATTGCAACATGGGAGTCTTTTGTCACAGATACATTTTCTTGCATTTCATGTATGACAAGGTAGCCTTTTTCCACCAAAAAATATCATTTCAGGTATGACAATGGAGCTACAAGGTTCCCTTTTTCAGTTTAAAACCCTTCTTAATTTGTTGTTGTAATTACTAATTTCTAGATTTTTACATCTAATTAGCAAGCTTGGTTCATTAAGTTGCATTCATTTTTGTGCCCAAACTCAATGATTTTTTGCATTGATTTCCATTAATTTTTCAGCCATTAAATCACCTATTAGCTCGCCGGATTTTCAGCCATTAAATCATCTATTAAATCGTCGGTTTTGCATTGATTTTTGTGCATTTTTCAACTATAAAATCATCTATTAGCTCGCTAATTTTTCACATATTTTTAGGAAAATAATTTGTATTTAAGTATAAAGAATTATTGGTCTTTTTGTTCGATTATTAGTTGACCTCTAAAGTCACTAGGATTTTCCCCAATGTTTAGCAAGCACTAACCCAAATAGAAGGAGATAGTATCATAATACTTTGTGATAGTGCATTGTTTCCAATGGCCTCGGAACCAGATGGTTTCAAGTGTTAACAAAAAAATTTAAATAACTTTTGATCTTGTTTTAGAACTCCACATTTTTTAATATTATTTTGATGTCTGCTCGATCTATGGGGAAACACTTCTAGCCGTCCCTAAGGGCCAAAATCCATCCACCCCATCCCAGAAGCTTGCATCACATAGATTATTTACACTAACAAAGCAAGAAATGTAAGTAGTAGAAAATAATACCTATTCCTTCATCTTATATTGAAAAGTGGATGGTAGCATGTTGGGAAATAATTTGAGAAAAACTGGCAGCAACAATTCCATGAACGAAACTATGATGAAGACTGTAAATGGTACAGGCCTGGAAATATCTGTTGTTGTTCTAGTTAGTTACTGCCTCTCTCTCTGTGAAAGATTCTTTCCACTTGCAAGCTTCAGTAAAAGCCTGAAAGATATTGTAATGTCAGTTGTCACGTCCCCGTCCCTCAACCGACGAAGAGGACGCGACGAGCACATCAAATACAACCGGGCAACAGCCTCATGAACATAAACAGAAAATAAAATGCTGGAATTAAACATTACAAGATGCATTTATCTTTAATCATATAGCGGAAGCACACACACTCAGTCCATCACCCAGCATTCATCAAGTTCATTATAGTTCATTTAACACCAATATAAATTACAGAGATGCAGTAAACAGCGGCACTTATCTATTGATGAAGAATTTCACCCGCAAACAGCTACGTCGCTGCAACGTTCCACCCAACCATAGGCCAGCTTGCTCATCAATCTCTCAGCAACGCTGCCACCCCCGAGCTGGGCATGATTCCTCCGGAATAAGGGTCAATTGCAGGCTTAGACATAGCCAAGGGGACACATAACAGCCAAACCAACGCTGCTGGGTTTCACAGGCTTTCAACAGACAAGCCAAACCAGCACAGTCCAAGGTTCAACTACTGCATACCAGCAGCCATACAATCCCTTCACAGCTCTGTGAAGCAGTCATAAACAACAGGGGATAGCCCCAAACAATGGAGGAGCACAGCTCAAGTCCAAGGGACAACCCAGAGTTGGTTTTGGCCCTAACGTGGCCAAAACAGCTCAACCACAACATCCCAGACCAGGGAAACAACAGCAACAGCCCAATTTCAAAGTAAAAACAATGGCAACTATGCACAGTCCCAAAATACAGAAACTCAGCCCACGAATTGGAAACCCACAGTGGCACAAAACGAAATTGAACACCACAACCCACAAAACACAGGGAATACAACAGTCCTAAATCAGGGAAAAAGACACAGCCAACAATCGTGGGAAAACCCAGAATTTCCCGTGCATGAGAGAAACAATCAGACCCCGAAACATGACAGTGAGAACGGCTCTCACAACATGGGAAAACGACCCAAACACCCTATGCGTGAGGAAGAACTTACACCCAACAGCAAAATACATGG
>LPNX010360825.1:0-100306 GCA_001517045.1 Pseudotsuga menziesii | reverse complement strand
ACAACCAAATTGATGGTGGGGCTTTTGCCTTGAGCTCCTCACCACGATTAATTACAATATATACATCATGCAAACGGGGTCAAAACCGGGGACGTGACATCAGCCCAAATAAGTTTAGTTCCAATCCAATAATGTTGCACTGCTTCCAATAAATCATGTTTTCACTGATGAAGTTTCCTCACCCAATCTTCCCTGCTTGTGATACAGATCAAAAAAGAAATCAGCTATGAACACATTTACAAGGGATTTGCACCAAATATTGATGTGAGTGTGCAGTAAAAAACAAAGATTGAGGTAACCTCAAAAGTCTAATACGAACACACTCGGCTAACTTTATTGAATGGTTGACATTACCAGATTTCTAAACCTTTGCAAATTAGAAAAAAATTCCACGACATTAGCAAATTTTCTATAATGTACTAAAATGGACTATATTTGCCACAACTTAAATAGAAAAACAGTATATTAACATTTGTTCCAGATTATTTATGTACAGATATGTTTCTTATTTAATAAGATAGAAAAAATTTCCATCTAAACTAAAAACTTATGTAAAATATTTTCATTTCCTAGAGTTTTCCTTGATGAGAGACTACCATGAAACACAAGAATAGAAAATCCTCCAAATTATTCTATTTAATTTCTTCCCCCAATTTCCATCACTAAATATGTGATTGATCGGTTGTATTTTAAAGCTAAAAGAAGTTAAATTCCATTCAAGTGATAAAACCTGCCTGCTCATAGATGCCACCACTTTTAGTGCAGATCCAATTCCAAGCATTGTAGCCCAATTTTTTTTTATGAAGGCCTCATCTTTCTTGAGAAATTCCTACACTTGTTTTGCCTTGGATTTTACTAAGCTCAACCCTTCTACTGCCAGGTGACATTCTTCTGGTGATGCTTCAATCTTTCTTTGCTTTGAAACTTTCTCTTCATTGTCATCCTCTTCATCCTCAGTTGTGCGTTGTTTTGCTGCTGTAGTGGAAGAAGTCCCAGTGAAGTGAGATGTCAATCTAACTCCTTTAAATGAGACTCCCTATCCCCTAAGAACGAGAAGAGAAGCATCTCTTGGAAGCAACCTATCTGAGTGTTTTAGCCACTGTTTCGTGGACACATCTAAGATAATGTTTCGTTTCTGATCATTCTCGCCATCACTAACTTTATCAGCTTTATGGAAAGGGTGATCAGCAGGTAACTGTGAGAGTGACCCCAATATAGACCACTCTGCTAAACTCAGAATGTGGGTTTCATCTGAAGAGAAATGTGAGAATCCATAGAGAGAAAAAGGAGCTCTCTTTGATGATTGCGGGACTTTTTTTGTAACAATTAGTTGACGAATTGATATTTTCCCGAAGGCCATTTGTCAATAACTGTATCTGGCAAATCAAAGAACTAGTGTGGAGTGAAAATAACCAAAAACCTATTGCCATGTCTGACTCTATTGTACCAACGCTAAGAATTTAAGACTTAAGACACCCAACTAACTTCTTTGAAAAGCCAATGGTTAATAATTGAGACCTTTTCAACATGAAACAACCCATTCCAGACATCAAACCACTTCTGGATAATGCCACTAAATACTATTAGATTCCTGTGAATAGTAGAAGCCTGTAAAACCAATCATATGAGAAGGATTAGGAAATAAGTGATAAGCGATGCATCCAATTTGAGAGGGTACATATGTGATTATATATGAAAATTTATATTATGGACATGAAATTTGAGAAAGTTCAAAAAGTTCACAATTTCAGGATCTCGCTCTCATTAATATGATAATGTATACAAGTGTAATGCATTACTTCGAAATATAAATGTAATTCAACATGGCAAGCAAGATTCACATATAGAAGTTTACACTTCCTACAAAAGGTTGGCCTTGACTTTGGAGAAGCTATAACACAATTTGGATAACAAGAGGTTATTTTGTGTGATATCATGGTGCTATGGACTCTGGAGTATGGGTGTCAAATATACACATTTTTTAAGCACAAAGTAGAGGATGAACAGTGAAATATGAATAATCAAGATTTAAAAATAAGAGTGAAAAACCTTGATGAAGAACAAAAGCATACTCAGAAATCAAATGAAGCCATGTAGAGACAAAAGAAAAATCATGTTATTAGCTACAAGGTTCCCATGTACAATATCTCTATTTGGTATAAGATACACACAAATACTAGTCATCTTATCATTTGATTATGCAACTTGAGGGTAAAAAGGAAATAACTTCCATAAATAAACAAGTGCATATGTGAAGGCTCCCGCATCTACTACCGGAATTCATAGATGATTTGGCCCTGCTTATTTAGACTGAATTCTGATCGAAACTTTCAGCAATTTTCAAAGATGTGAAACTCAAATCAGTGATTCTTGGCATGGAAGAGCTTGTTGGATATACATATTTTTTGTTTCTATCAGATCAAGGAATTTATTGTTTTGGTGATGTGGCTGTAAACCTATGTATGGGATTTTGGGACCACATATGGGACAAACTATTTGAGCTGAAAAGAAGTATTTTGAAAAGGCTTAGAAACAAGCCTCTTCTGCAGAATGTATTTTTGTTATCTATTAATAAAATTAAGCTTTTTTCACTGGAAAAAGAGAGTTCTCACATTTAAAGTCCACACGAATAAAAAGCAACCCTTCCACATTTTAGATAAAACTATATCCTAGCATGCATCAGCTAAAGCTATGCTCAAGAATCAGAGAAAATTGACATGGAAATTACAACATGGGAGTCTTTTGTCACAGATACATTTTCTTGCATTTCATGTATGACAAGGTAGCCTTTTTCTACCAAAAAATATCATTTCAAGTATGACAATGGAGCTACAAGGTTCCCTTTTTCAATTTAAAAACCTTCTTAATTTGCTATTGTAATTACTAATTTTTGGATTTTTACATCTAATTAGCAAGCTTGGTTCATTAAGTTGCATTCAGTTTTGTGCCCAAACTCAATGATTTTTTGCATTGCTTTCCATTCATTTTTCGGCCATTAAATCATCTATTAGCTCGCCAGTTTTTTAGACATTAAATCATCTATTAAATCGTCGGTTTTGCATTGATTTCCGTGCATTTTTCAGCTATGAAATCATCTATTAGCTCGCTGATTTTTCACTGATTTTTAGGACAATAAATTGTATTTAAGTATAAGGAATTATTGGTCTTTTTGTTCGATTATTAGTTGACCTCTAAATCCACTAGGATGTTCCCCAGTGTTTAGCAAGCACTAACCCAAAGAGAAGGAGATAGCATCATAATACTTTGTGATAGTGCATTGTTTCCAATGGCCTTCGAACCAGATGGTTTCAAGTGTTAACAACAAGTTTTGAATAACTTTTGATCTTGTTTTAGAACTCCACAGTTTTTAATATTCTTTTGATGTCCCCTCGATCTATGGGGAAACACTTCCAGCCGTCCCTAAGGGCCAAAACCCATCCACCCCATCCCAGAAGCTTTCATCACACAGATTATTTATACTAACAAAGCAAGAAATGTAAGTAGTAGAAAATAATACATGTTCCTTCATATTATCTTGAAAAGTGGATGGTAGCATGTTGGGAAATAATTTGAGAAAAACTGGCAGCAACAATTCCATGAATGGAACTATGATGAAGACTGCAAATGGTACAAGCCTGAACATATATGATGTTGTTCTAGTTAGTTGCTACCTCTCTCTCCGTGAAAGATTCTTTCCACTTGCAAGCTTCAGTAAAAGACTGAAAGATATTGTAATGTTAGCCCAATGAAGTTTAGTTCCAATCCGATAATGTTGCACTGGGTCCACTAAATCATGTTTCCACTGATGAAGTTTCCTGGCCCAATCTTCCCTGCTTGTGATACAGATTAGAAAAGCAATCGGCTGTAAACACGTTTACAAAGGATTTGCACCAAATATTGATGTGAGTGTGTAGTAAAAAACAAATATTGAGGTAACCTAAAAAGTCTAATATGAACACACTAGGCTAACTTTATTGAATGGTTGACATTACTAGATTTCTAAACCTTTGCAAATTAGCAAAAATTTCCAAGACATTAGCAAATTTTCTATAATGTACTAAAATGGACTATATTTGCCACAACTTAAATAGAAAAACAATATATTAACATTTGTTCTAGATTATTTATGTACAGACATGTTTCTTAATTCATAAGATAGAAAAAATTGCCATCTAAACTAAAACCTTATGTAAAATAGTTTCATTTCCTAGGGTTTTCCTTGATAAGAGACTGCCATGAAACACAAGAATAGAAAATCCTCTGAATTATTCTATTTAATTTCTTCCCCCAATTTCCATCACTAAATATGTGATTGATCGGTTGTATTTTAAAGCTAAAAGAAGTTAAATGCCATTCAAGTGATAAAACATGCCTGCTCATAGATGCCACCACATTTAGTGCATATCCAATTCCAAGCATTGTAGCCAAATTTCTTTTTACGAAGGCCTCATCCTGCTTGAGAAATTCCTGCACTTGTTTTTCCTTGTCTTTTACTAAGCTCAACCCTTTCTACTGCATGGTCACATTCTTCTGGTGATGCTTCAATATTTCTTTGCTTTGAAACTTTCTCTTCATCGTCATCATATTCATCCTCAGTAGTGCGTTGTTTTGCTGCTGCATTGGAAGAAGTCCTGGTGAAGTGAGATATCAATTTGACTCCTTTAAATGAGACTCCCTACCCCCTAAGAACGAGAAGAGAAGCATCTCTTGGAAGCAACCTCTTTGAGTGTTTTAGCCACTGTTTTGTGGACACATATAAGATAATGTTTTGTTTCTAACAGTTCTCTCCATCCCTAACTTTATCAGCTTTCTGGAAGGGGTATTCAGCAGGTAACTGTGAGAGTGACCCCAATATAGACCACTCTGCTAAACTCAGAATGTGGGTTTCATCTAAAGAGAAATGTGAGAATCCACAGAGAGAAAAAGGAGCTCTCTTCGATGATTGCAGGACTTTTTTTGTAACAATTAGCTAATGAATTGATATTTTCCCGAAGGCCATTTGTCAATAATTGTATCTGGGAAATCAAAGAACTAGTGTGGAGTGAAAATAACCAAAAAATTGTTGGCATGTCTGACTCTATTGTACCAACGCTGAGAAGTTAATACTTAAGACACCCAACTAACTTCTTTGAAAAACCAATGGTTAAGAATTGAGACCTTGTCAACATGAAACAACCCATTCCAGACATCAAACCACTTCTAGATAGTGCCACTAGATACTATTAGATTCCTATGAATAACAGAAGCCTATAAAAACAATCATATGAGAAATATTAGGAGATAAGTGATAAGCCATTCATCCAATTTGAGAGGGTACATATGTGATTATATATGCAAATTTATATTATGGACATGAAATTTGAGAAAGTTCAAAAAGTTCACAATTTCAGGATCTCGGTCTCATTAATATGATAATGTATACAAGTGTGATGCATTACTTCAAAATTCAAATGTAATTCAACATGGCGAGCAAGATTCACATATAGAAGTTTACACTTCCTACAAAAGGTTGGCCTTGACTTTGGAGAAGCTATAACGCAATTTGGATAACAAGAGGTTATTTTGTGTGATATCATGGTGCTATGGACTCTGGAGTATGGGTGTCAAATATACACATTTTTTAAGCTCAGAGTAGAGGATGAACAATGAAATATGAATAATCAAGATTTAAAAATAAGAGTGAAAAACCTTGATGAAGAACAAAAGCATACTCAAAAATCAAATGAAGCCATGCAGAGACAAGAAAAATCATGTTATTAGCTACAAGGTTCCCCTATACAATATCTCTATTTGGTATAATATACACAAAAACACTAGTCATCTTATCATTTGATTATGCAACTTGAGGGTAAAAAGGAAATAACTTCCATAAATAAACAAGTGCATATGTGAGAGCTCCCACATTTACTACCGGAGTTCATAGATGATTTGGCCTTGCTTATTTAGACTAAATTTTGATCGAAACTTTCAACAATTTTCAAATATGTGAAACTCAAATCAGTGATTCTCAGCATGGAAGAGCTTGCTGGATATACAGATTTTTGGTTTCTATCAGATCAAGGAATTTATTGTTTTGGTGATATGGCTGTAAACCTATGTATGGGATTTTGGGACCACATATGGGACAAACGGTTTGAGCTGAAAAGAAGTATTTTGAAAAGGATTAGAAACAAGACTCTTCTACAGAATTTATTTTTGTTATCTATTAATAAAATTAAGCTTTTTTCACTGGAAAAAGAGAGTTTACACATTTAAATTCCACACAAATAAAAAGCAACCCTTCCACATTTTAGATAAAACTATAGCCTAGCATGCATAAGCTAAAGCTATACTCAGGAATCAGAGAAAATTGACATGGGAATTACAACATGGGATTCTTTTGTCACAGATACATTTTCTTGCATTTCATGTATGACAAGGTAGCCTTTTTCCACCAAAAAATAGCATTTCATGTATGACAATGAAACACAGTAAACAAATCACCCTAGAATTGAGTTGTAAGAACTACTGAGAAGGTATGGCCCGCACAAAAAATATTAATATTAGTTGTATGGCCTACTGTACAACTAGCATAGATCCATCCTAAATGCAGATCTATCAAGCACTGAGAGGCATCCAGTTTCTTGAGGAGTCATTTTTTTAATGACATTTTATTTGGTTTTACATTTTGATTTTATGAGCAGATATGGATTTTTCTTTTTTTCTTTTTTTTTGGTTTTCTTTTTTATCTTATGAGCCTTTTTATCTTATTACTTTTTAACTAATTACTAATTAACTAACTAATTACTTTTTATTTTTTGTCCATAACATTACTGATTGTACAAATCTTCCTCGAAATCATTAATGTAGTAAATACACTTTATTAGACTCAGCTAAATATAAGACTTTTCATTTTTCCTAAAATAAATTACAAAATAGAATTATCTAAAACCTCTTTCAGCACATTCACATTGAACCTCTGTGGAAGTTCATGTCCAAGCTTTATTCCTTAAGTGGGAGTTGAACCTTCTCCACATCAATACAAGCACAACCACCTCACTACAGTTATGCCTCTTAGCATGAAGGAACTTGAACATTAACCTAATGGTAGCTACTTTCTATGCAATGCTAGCCAAAAAAGATATTGATGATGACGCAGAAACACAAACGAAGGTTGGTACATGACCTTATTAGAAAATGGTTGACCCTGAAGCCGATAAAGACCATTCATATCCTTACTTTCAAAGGATTGAATATAATGCCTTCAACAACGATAGTTTCTTGTCTAAGATTTAATGAACATACAATATGATTTACAGACTGACTTGCATTTTCCATGCACTGTGATCTATTATATGAATTTAGCCAAGAATTTAGTCTAAGAGTCTGTTCTTTGCAGAAATTTGATAGTGGTTTCCAGCAGTGGATATTCAAAAGAAAAATTCCTCAGTTTACAATGTCAATTTATAGATTCTTAGCTTTCTCAGTATTCACCTTCAGTTTCAAATTTTTGTATTTTTACTTTCAATCTTCATTCCAATTTCGCATCACATTATATTTCACATTTGAAGTTTTTTTTCTAATTCACGTAAGTTTCAATTCTTTGTTATTATTAGTTTTTCAGTCATATGTATAAAATTTGATCGTTGAAGTATCTGCATGTCACCCTCCCCACTAATTTCAAAAAGTGGAGCCCACAAGTCCCCCCACCCTAGAAACTTAATTCACAAGTCATTTCTACAATGTAGGGTTGTAAGATTAAGGGGGCAAAATTTTCAAAACTAAAACTGTGACAGCTCAGGATTGAACTGACAAACCTGACTAAAACAGACACATTTTATACCTAAAAATTCCTTCCTTGTTCGAGAATTGGAATTACCTTGTGAAGAAGACTCTGTTGTTGTGAGAAGAGGGCCATGGATAGAGGGTGGGTAAGGATCCGAGGACGCAGTAATTCGAATCTGCTCCCTTGTCACCATCGCATCCACTTCAACACTCACAGGCTACCTAGGTGAGAGCCCACGTATTGGTCCTCCTTCCATTCCGCTAGATGACCTTCTGCAAATATCAACCAATCACCATTAATTCACATATACATACTTCAGGATTCAAATCTCAGCATAAAATTGACAATAAACAAGAATATTAAAAGCAAATGCCTTAAATTTGAAAGAGTTCATAGTTTGAGAAAATCACGCGCAGAAGGGTAATGGTAAGGCCTGACAAGGGGTTCAGTGATCGATGCTAATATGTCGGTCATGAACGAATGGAACCCTTCTTCCATGCCCACAGCTTCCTCTAATCCTCTTTCTGCGATTTAACTCTCTTACGGGTGTAGTGATCTATCATCAGATTTAACATATTAAATAAATTTCAGCCTAAATATTCTTTCTTATTCTTATATGAATTTGTACAAACCAAGAAGGGAGCCCAAAATAACTCCACTGTACAGTTATAATCTTGCAAAACGTTGCCATAAATTAGGTTCTTTGTTACTTAAATTTCTATTCAGCCTGTGGAAATAAAATGAAAAGTTGTTTCTGTTAAAAAGCTTGCCTTAGCTAGAAAAGTAGTTATGGCGCCTTTGGATATGAATTTCTTTCTCTTTTCAGGCATTACAGTTCTCAGAATGCAGACTAAGGATTCCCATTAATTACGATTGATGGAGTCCCCTATGAACATGAGTCTCTTTCCCCTCAGCCTCTCCAACATGTCTGTAGCATTCAACCTTCAAGGAAATACAAGTGCTAATTTGAGAGGCATTTCATGAATATAGTGTTCAGAGAATTCGTAAATGTAAAAAGTAGTTTTTCATACAAGGGAATATTACAATCTCTAGGTTGCCATCTCCATTGTGTATATCCTGATTCCGGGCACCCGTTCCCTTTGTAGTCAAATGCGTCACTCATATAAGGGCATTCTCCAGAAAGATAATGAGGATATGCATCATCACTAACCCATTTCCAGGAATATATGTCACACTGGACTGGTGGGTTTTATTTCTTTTTCACTGTATATACTTTACCATAAGTACTGTCAACTACTGCACCGAATTCGGAGATGTTTTGATATTGATTTACCAGTCGATATTCTTTCTCCACAACATGCTCTGGATACTGACTCTCCAATTGTCCCTTCTTCGAATCCAAATCCTCACCACTATGCTTCTGCTTTAAACTGTTACTATTTTGGTAATTATCACTATCTACACTAGGGTTATTTCCATGCAGTTAGATTTCTGGAGAAATACTCTTTCTATCTCCATAACTTACTATTTCAGGAGAAGGAGATGGAGCCAAACTGTCCACAGCTTGGGAGTAACTCGGATGGAAGCTAAAAGTTCTCCTAAGCCTAGGATTGTTCACTATTTCTTGACCATCATAGGAGAAATAAATGACAAATGAGACTGAGCTTGTAGCTACAAGAGGATAAACAATCTTGTTATTTCTAATCTGCTTCATACGTGTATCCAGGTGACCCATGATAGGATTTCTGAGAATGCCAAAATCATTTATGGCAGCAAGATTCTTCTACAAGAAACATGCAGGCAATTTCAAAGTTTCATTTCTTCAACTTCATTGCAAGTTCCAGCTTCCCTCTGATGAAGACTTTACATATAAACACATGCATTGAAATAGCAAAAGTGCGTGACAGCTCCATCAGAAGATCTATGAATATCCTCTGACCTTTGTTATGAAAATGACACATGGAATGGCAGGCAGAATGGAAGGTTAGATATGACAGTTTAAAGTGACGAAGTGACGTTTCTCAAATCCTAATTTTGAGTAGTTACTGGCAAAATAATACCTAGTCTTATGGGATAAAAAATCCTACCAAAGCTTTGTTGGGAAGGTTATTAACAACTTCATTTGTATTTTGGCTAGCCCGCGGAACAATGAGCGGGAGAAGTGATCAAATTTGAAGGGTGGGTCTTAATTTCAATTGGAAGGGAATGTATTCTCCGAGCCCTTCAAAGATGAAGGGAAATATAAATAGTTTTATTCTCCAAGCCCTTTAAAGATGAAGGGTAATATAAATAGTTGTACTTTATTTGACAAGTATAAATTAATTAAAAAAAAAAATTCAAAAATGCAAAAACGCAAATATTGTTCATTTAAATTTTTACAATTTTAAAGAATTGAGCACCTTCTAATATCTATACAAAAATATGACATATTTTCAATAAAAATTAATTTAAATGCATTAATTTGACAAATATGTAACACTAATTTTAGAGTACGTAACATAACAACTATTCTATAGTATTTTTTCAAGTTGGAGCATGCTTCATTACACAAAAAAAAACTATTTAGACTATGCAATAACCATATTGGGGAATTCATTTGATCTTATGCATAGTGCAAAATGTCATAACTAGATATAGTCTTAAAGAAAAACTAGAACCATGAGAGAATTACTTACTGTTAACTATGTACAAAAGGAAGCCACTAAGAAAAACAAAGCTATAATGAACCTACAACTAATATATACAACCAAAAGCTTATTTCAAACTAGAGAGAGGGTAGCAGTCCAATCCCGAGTAATGTAAGAATGATGGGATTGGGAACCTAAGAAAAAATAATACACAACTAAAAAAACATTAAAAAAAATACTGCATACCAAGCAAGTTAGCAACGATAGCATCTTTGGGCCAAGGCATCAAATTTTGTTGTTTAACACTTAACGCAACAAAATACATGTATGGGATGGAGGGGCAATGGAATCAAGCCCAAGTCAATTGAATCCTTGCAACTCACTGCATGTGTAAGTCTCAAAAATCTTCCTTTTAAAGTGAACTAGAAAACCAAAATATGTTTATTAATGGCATGCTTTGAGAAAGTTCTAGGTGGGAGTAATTAACAGCTCAAGGTTCTAAAATTTGTTGTGTTTTGTACTAGTCCACGATTCGGTGAACCGAAAGTCACGGGTAGGAAATTTAAGTTATTTAATGAAAACAATTAATTTTTCTACCTCTATGTCGAAACCATTTTACATGTTGATGTGGGTCACTACCATCCTTATTGTCTTACCAAAAGGCATGAGAATGAGGAAGAAGATGTAAAATTCTGGAGTTCAGCTTCAAAGAATGCCTTTCATATCACATTGGTAAGGAGTGAAAATAACATCATGACAATCCAACATATCAAATATCAGTTGATAGTGTCAATTAAAGACTTATATAGTAAATTTAATATAATACTTACTTATAGTTGTCTCTTACTCTTTGTGTCTTGACAAATTTGATATTTTATGGATGTCTCTGCGCCTTGACCCAATTGATATTATAAGGTGAGGATGTGCATCCATAATAATCCTTAGTTATGTCTATGAGATGAGGATTTAAAGAGAATATGATGTAAAGAAAAGTAATTTTTATATGTATTTTGGTGGTGAGCACCCATGAAAAAAGTTGTGAGAAACCACAAATGTTTGGAAGGACGGAGGGAGATATCATGATCATGTCACCCATCAAATTGAAGACTATTCTTAAGGCAAAAATTGTTATTTTAAATTTATTAATAACCATTGTGGTGCTTTGGTCCAATTTTTTTTCTAGCTCATTGTTTTTCTATATCAAGTGCCTAGTGACACCTCCCTGTATCAATGCATAAATCGACCTCTGCATAATGTGTGATCCTAGAAGCATGCCATTATTTGTAGTTGCATGCATTGAGTGCTATTTATAGTTGTCGTGAATCTGTGATATTCATCCACGCAATGAAATCTTGTAAAGGATGGCTCATAAAACTAGCCATTTGAATTTCATTTTGACGAAAAATGAATGGACATTGGTAGTCAGGTTCACATAGATAGTAGGCAAAAAGTTTTGGGCTCGTTTCAGGCCTAGTAGTAGACTAGTAGTTCTTCTTTGTTATTAGAGTTGTAATCCCTGACACATTGTCACACTTTAGAGTGAAACCCCAAATGACTTGGGGTTCAAAGTCACATCTTGGTGTCCAGTGCCTCATAGTCGTCAGTGATCATTGGTCATCTTGCACAGCTAAACACTGAGGGCATGACGTGAGTGAGTGAGTGATTATAATTTGTGATATTTCCAATATTTTGATTGATGAGTATAACTTTATAGCATAGGAATTTCAACATCTTGAGAAATTTATATGGATGGATAATTTCAAATGTTTCTCTTCTATTGAAATGTTGATATAAATTATGTCCTTCTTAATTGGAAGGGTGAAATTCAGTTTTTTTTTTTTTGAAGGGCAATTTTAATTTTACACTTCTAGGAAGGGCTAGGAAGGGTTCAATTTTGAACATTGAGCAGGAGTTTACTACTCGAATTAATGATTATTATATATAAAGGAGAGATGTAAACAACTTATTTCGTTCCTTTTTGTTATATTACTTTAGAAAAGAAATTTATTTTTTTAATGGTATAGGAACAAACTATTCCTTTGTAACAAGATAAATATTCCAAAGTAATAAGTTTTTTTTAAAACTTACTTTACATGTTTTTAACTTTTTGCACTAAAATAAAACAAAGTTACAAAACTAATAATCAGTGTTTAAGACACACATATCTACACCATGTGTGAATTTCTTTTTACGAAGTTGAAGAATAAAAACAAAGTTACAAAATTAATCAAGGTTTACGCCGGATATATATACACCATGTGTGAATTCGTTTTTACCAAGTTGAATATTTTCTTATAAATGTAAAATGGAACATGATATTGCATGAGTGATTGATATGAAGAGATTGATGGGTTTGGTCAATATAGTAAACTTGTTGAAAATGCAAAGAACTATAGCATATGTTTGTTTATGAATGTAAAATGAAGCATGGGATTTTATGAGCGATTTATATGGAGAAATTGATGGGTTTGGTCAATATAATAAACATATCTTTTTCCATCATTTATTATATTCTTATATATATAATTAGTAATGGTATATTTTGTAATATTTGTATTTGATATTGTTTGGGAGTTTCAAAAAGTTTCACTTATAGACCATAAATTACTGGTATAATATTAGATTGGGTATTTATTGTTAGCTCTAGAGAACTCCATCTCAAAAACTATACCAACCTTGAAGATACAAAACATGAAAAAAATAAAGTGAATGTGCTTGTGAGGGGGATATAATACCTCATCTTCCTAAGACTCTACCCAGACGAACATATCTTCTTATGAATCCACAACCCATTTTCCTAGTTCATCAAACATAGAGTTGTTTTCTATGAAAACATATGCGTAGGAAAGTTTTGTGAAAGGGGTCATAATTTCAGTTATTTAATGAATTGCAACCTTTGGGAAGACAATTGGAAGCCCCCATTTATCCATTACATAACTTTTTAGAGTCCAAAAATTGCAATTTTCCATTGTTGGAATAACAATAAAAAATGACTAACATAAATGACTAATTCATATTCTTCTAGCTAGTCATTTTTTAATGCCGTGACTAAATTAGTCATTTATGTTAGTCATTTTTAACTCTATCACTTATTATCTAGTCATATTTATTAATTGGTGACTAAATTAGTCGTTAATTTTAGTCGTTTATAGTTCGGTCAATCAAAATTGTTCATATTTAGTAGTAAATCACTTGAAAAACCAGTGGCGAATAGAATTTTTAGTCACGTAGTAGCTAATTCCTCATTTTGTACTAGTGATTCATCAACATGAGGCGTGTCATAATTTAGCATGATTATCCACCTAAAAGGCACACGGAGGAGGACCCGCTCAACAAAACTCAAAACATAGGTTTCCATGGATAAGAGTGGTTTCAAAAAGGTCTCTAAGCCATCGAAATTAGACTTTTCGTAGCTAAGACCGAAGTTTCAGGGCACTCTAAGCCACCGAAATTGGCGTTTTAGTATGAAAAGACATCATTTTAAAACAGTGATTCTGAGCGTCTAGAGAATCATTTTGCAAAATGCTCGAAGGTTTTTTTTTCCTAACATTTTGGACAACAATAACATCTCTGATTTCTCCTACAGGTATTTCAGATCGGGAGAATCAAATCCATCTTTGAGCCCTAATTTTTGGATCTTAGAATTTCCCTGTTTTACACATGTTTTTGAAATACAGATATTTGGAAAATGGAAATGGATTTCAAAAAATTGAGAGAGGTTTTTGCTCACAAAACACCAATCTACAAAAGACTCTTTCAGTTTATACACAGGTGTCACATATTTGGAGAACCAAATGCATCTCTGAGCCCCAGTTTTCAGCAGTTTGGCCAAATTTTTAGGGCAAAAGTTGACCTAATAGGGCAGGTTACAGCAGAAAAATGAAGAGTTTACTTCACCAAAACCTGGGCAAGAGCAGGATGAAGTGTAAAATCTGAAAGTTATTGAAGTGCACCATCAAAGGAGGTATGTTCCAGTTTTGGGGATATATCAAAGAGGAGAGGGTCACAAAACCCTACCTATTTTAACCAACAGTGGCTCTTCCATCAGAAGACTAGTTACAGCTTTCCTCCAGTACTCACTGCAGTCATCAAAAAGTTCAAAGAGTGAACAAGTGTTAGAGTTAGTTAAACTAGTAGTTAAATTAGGGTTTCTGACCTAATTTTACAAAAACATTAATTTTATCTATTTTTAGTAAAACAGATCCAATTTTTCAAGATTTGAATATTTTTGTAAAGGCTATAAAGCCTAAGACTTCTGTTATAGAAAAGGTTCGACTTCGAGGACTTGTAGATCATTACTATTGTCAAGATTCTAATATTGCTCATGACCTAATATAAGCTATTTTGCTATCATATGTTCAGCATCCATTTCTTGTCTATTTTGTGCTTATGCTTGAATGTGTTATTCATGTTTATTTAGGTTAATTGATGTCTGATAGCTGTCATCCTATTGGCATATTGATGATTTGAATTATAAGTAATTTTCTTGTTATGATTATCCATTTATATATATCTGTTTTATGTATGAATCTGCCAGCATGATAAGTTCTCCATCTCTGCACCATATTATCAAACCTCTGAATAGTGGTAGTTAGAAGCCTTATCCCTGGTTTATTTTCATGCATGTCTTGAGAGTGTGAGGTCCTAAAGGTCACCTAACTTAATCCACTTAGAAAACCATAAAAAACATTTAAGTTACCAGGCATCCTCAAGCTGCAACCTAGAGGAGTTTCATGGAGTGATAACAAATTGGCGCCATTGCCGAGGAGAGGAGATTGAAGCTCAGCTTCCCTGGGAGATGACATAGGGGCCTACTTTGATGATAGACAAAGTTTGGAAACTATTCTTGTTGTAGTCATCTATCCGGAGACTCCATTGGAATAAGGTGGCTTCAAGAAGACCAAGTACCCGAGCAAACCCTAAAGGGCCACCAGTAACACCTGTTTCAGATCCAGAAGAGATTCTAACAAGAGCTAGGGATTCAGTAAGGTAGACCTCCAGTGCTGCAAAGGAAGCTACATCAGGTATTTCAAGAGATATTAATGCTATTAATTCTATGCTAAAGCATCTAGTTCTGAGAATTTCATAAGTAAGTCAAAAAATTTGGGTTGAGGAATCTTCAAGCATTGCTGCTTATGAAGATATCATCCCTGGAGACTCCATTGAAGATCTGTGGCTCTACGAACGGATCCTACCAGAGAAAATCAACAGAGGCTACCAGCAACACCTGTTGCAGACCCAGAGAAGATCAGCAGAAAAGGAAGAGCTCTACAAAGGAAAAATTCCAGAGCAGCAAGGACATCTAGATCAGATTTGTTGGTAGAGGGAGAAGAAAACCTAGCCCTGCTGCTAGGGAATATTTACAAAGACTTCTATTTCTCTGATCCATCTAAATTTAATAAATCTCCACTGGGGAGGACCCGGTTGATAAAAGATGAAGAGAATGAATTCAAAATCTAGGTACCAGTTCATCAGTTTACTTTATGAACTACTGTTATTTTTTATCAGCTCTTTTATACTTTTCCCTTCACATGTTAAAAGAATTATCCTATGTTTTATATATTCTGAAGATTATCAGCCATCTTTTAAAAATCCATCTGTAGAAGAATATTTGTAGCCTGCTTGTATTGTAGAAGGTGAATCCGTATTTGTGCCACGCCTCATTTATAAAAATGACCTCTGTATCCAAATTCCTTCTAAATCTGATTAGCCATGTAACCTTGAAGAAACTAAAACTGATTCAAAACCTATGCAGAGTTCAACACTCATTGCCATAACCTTTGAACATTGTCAGCAGATTGTTATCCCTCATGATCATCCCATAGCCTTTCAAATCAAAATCAGGCTAAAGATGTTTAAGCCATTAAAAATTCCCTCTCATCTTCATCCGTATCCTCTTGACTATTATGAATATCTCCCTAGGTTTTCTGGAGAGAATCAAAGGCACTTGGAATCTTTCAAAGATTTTATTGACCATTTTTAGATTGTTCATGAGGATGTAATCATGAGATTTTTCTCTAAATCATTGATTAGAGATGTTGCTATATGGTTCAAGAATTTAAGATTTGACTCCATTGGCTCTTGGATAGAATTCACTGATTCCTTTTTGAAGCATTGGGGTGAGAACAATTCTCTTGATTTGTATCTCACTGATTTCTATGCTTTGAAGAGAGAGGAAGACAAAACTTTGCCTATCTTCAATCGAATATTCTACAACACTTATCATGATATGTGTTTGGATATCTAAACCACAGAGACAGCTTCCATGATATATTATGTGATGGGATGACATTCAAAACTTGCCCTTCTTCTGCTAGAAAGGAAATCTTCATCATTAAGCATTTTGTTTGAAGATGCTTTAAAGGTGGAGGAAAACATTTGTGCTTCAAGGAGAATCCTAGAGTAGTTTGATTTTGAAAACCATCATCTACCTGAGCTAGATAAACATCAGTATGATTCAAATTTTGAACAGGAATATTATGAGTCTGAAGCATATTTAGAACAGCAGCAAGCATGTGAGCTCCTTTCAGATTTAGAATCAGATTCTTCAGTGTTTGCAAAGTACTCTCAAGATAGGTATGAATCTGGATTTTATGATCAGTTTGCAAACTAGGATGAGCCTATGATAACTAATGATAGTATAGGAAACTATATGTTTTGAACTGATTTTTATTCATATGATGTAAACCTTGTTTTATCATCTGATTGTAAGCACTATTCTCAAAAGGAAATTTTAATGATTGATGATCAAGATATGATCATAAAAGAACGAGAAGGTTTAGATCAGATGTTGAGCTTGCATTTTGATCTGACAAAGGTTGAGCACTCCACATTCAACATTGACATCAGTGAAGAAAAATATTAGGAGCATAAAAAGGTATTTCCTATTGAATTTTATGACCCTGCTGCTGACTATCTAGAACTTATGAGAAGCATAGATATCAAAATATTTTTGTCAGATGATAGCTGGTTCTGTCATCCTTTGAAACTACATCGCTGTGTGCTAGGGTTTCTTTTATTTTTGGGGTCAAGATCAAGGACAAGTTCAGTAGATCAGCTTCTGACATGGCTTCATTGGAAGCATGATGTCACTTGATAAGAAGACGTTACTGATTAGAATTAGGAGTAGAAATAGATAGGAAATAAGCTCTTAATATGAGCAGCTGGGTCATTTTCAGTTATTTTCATGAATAAGCAAAGCGGGCTACAGGTAGGTTACAGTGGATCAGTGATAAAAGACAAATGACTCCATTCCTAATGGAGCACTAGAAGATAGCTTTAATTATTCTTTTTCAGGAAAGGCATTTTGGTCTGGGGTTCTTGGGACCTCACAGGGAGGTTCCCATCCCCGAGTAGGAGCCATATGTTATCTCCCAAAATAACTTTATTTTCAATAAGTTCATTCATACAATTTATTTTTGATAGGATGCATATTTCAAGTCATATTATGAAAGATATTGGGATGACTAGCAAATTTGGGGTATCTAATGTTTTGTTATTTGATAAATTTGAAATTTTTAGCTTTTGGTGGCTTAGGTGAGATTTTCAATAACTCATTAGCCACCGAAAAGCCTAGATTTCGACAGCTAATAGTTTAACACATGACAATGATTAGCCACCGAAAGCTTGCTCATAATATTCTTATTATAATTCTGGGAAAGGACTTTCGGTGGCTTAGGCAAGTTTTCTAACAACTCATTAGCCACCTAAAAGATTTGGTTTCGACAGCTTAGCGAGTGTTTGCAAGAGGACATTAACCAACGAAAGAAAATGAGATACGTTTTTGGAAAGGAAAACTTTCGGTGGCTTGGGCTAACTTTCAAATAGTTAATTAGCCACCGAAAGGCTTGCCTTTCAGTAGCTAAACAATGAGATCTGGAAAGACAGTGTGATCACCGAAAGCTTGTTACGCATGTTCTTTTGGAAAGAAAGTTTCAGTGGCTTGGGAGAATGTGGAAGTAGTTCATTAGCCACTAAAAGCTCAGCTTTTGGAAGCTAGCAAAAAAAACCCTAAATACTCTTAACCACTGAAAAGGACTAAAAGTGAAAACGGTTGTCTGCCCATCAAAATCAAATTCATCAACATGAGGCGTGTCATAATTTAGCATGATTAACCACCTAAAAAGCATAGGTAGGAGGACCCTCTCAAAAAAACTCAAAAAACAGGTTTATGTGGCTAAGCGTGGTTTCAAAACAGTCTCTAAGCCACCGAAAGTAGACTTTTGGTAGCTAAGACCGAAATTTCAGGGCGCTCTAAGCCACCGAAATTTCAGGGCGCTTTAAGCCACCGACTGGAGAATCATTTTTCAAAATTCTCAGAGTTTTTATTTCCTAACATGTTAGGGAACAATAACCTCTCTCAGTTTTCCTACAGGTATTTCATATTGGGAGAATCAAATCCATATTTGAGACCTAATTTTTGGATCTCAGGATTTCCTTGTTTTACATGTGTTTTTGAAATACAGATATCTAGAAAATGGAAATGAATTTTAAGAAAATAAGAGAGGTTTTTTCTAAAAAAAAATAGTATACAAAAACCTCTTTTCGTTTATACACAAGTGTCACAGATTTAGAGAAACAAATGCATCTCTGAGCCCAGTTTTCAGCAATATGGCCAAATTTTTAGGGCAAAAGTTAACCTAAAGAGGAAGGTTATAGCAGAAAAATGAAGAGTTTACTTCACCAACACTTGGGAAAGATCACGATGAAGTGTAAAAGCTGAAAGTTGTTAAAGTGCACCAGCAAAGGAGGTATGTTCTAGTTTTGGGGATACATCAAAGAGGAGAGGGTCACAGAACCCTACCTATTTTAAACAACAGTGGCTCATCCATCAAAAGACCAATTACAACTTTCCTCCAGTACTGACTGCAGTCATCAAAAGTTTCAAAGAGTGAACAAGTGTTAGAGTTAGTTAAACTAGTAGTTAAATTAGGGTTTTTGACCTAATTTTGCAAAAACATTAATTTTATCTATTTTTAGTAAAACAGATTCAATTTTTCAGGATCTGAATTTTTTTGTAAAGGCTATTAAGCCTAATACTTATGTTATAGAAAAGGTTCGACTTCGGGGAATTGTAGACCATTACTATTGTCAAGCTTCTCATATTGCTCCTGACCTAATATAAGCTCTTTTGCTATCATATGTTCAGCTTCCATTTCTTGTATATTCTGTGCTTATGCTTGAATGTGTTATTCAGGTTTATTCAGGTTAATTGATGTTTGATAGCTATCATCCTATTAGCATATTGATGATTTGAATTATAAGTACTTTCCTTGTTATAATTATCCATTTATATATATATATTTTATGTATGAATTTGTCAACATGATAAGTTCTCCATCTCTGCACCATATTATTAAACCTCTAAATAGTGGTAGTTAGAAGCCTTATCCATGATTGAGTTTCATGCATGTCTTGAGAGTGTAAGGTCCTGTAGGTCACCTGACTTGATCCACTTAGAAAACCATAGAAACATTTAAGTTACCAGGCATCCTCGAGCTGCAACCTAGAGGAGTTCTTGGAGTGATAACACAATGGTTGATTTGATAGATGCCATTCAATCAACCATTCTGGTATTGCTATATCTATATCTACATATATATGTATAATGTTGGTTATCCAATGATGGTTTGTAATTGTCTCAACAAGTTTGTTGATTATGCTGGTGAGATTGTTTTGAATATTCACAAGTTTTGTGTTCACTAATATCCTAAATGGTTAAGGAATGTCAAATTGAGTGATTCACCATCAGCATGTTAACTATGAGTTTCAGTAGCAACATTCTCAGTCTAAGTTTCCAAAGGTGAAACCATGTACCATGCAATCATTCCACAAGCCTCTGAAATTCTATATTATTTCTGTTATTGGGCATTTGTTATTTTGTTTAGGGTTTTTAATGTATGAGAAGGTCAAAAAATGGAAAACGTTGTCATGTTAATTTGTTCTGGGGCCTTGAGGGTTTTGAGACATTTTTGGCTTTATTTTTTGCAATGTCCAACACCATAATAAGAACATCGACCCAATTTTATTTCTCCTTTGTGTCTTAATTACTTTGGAGTAAATTAATTTCCATCATTTATGGCAAGTATTGCATTCATTTTCCTTCTTTGCTTCACCCTTATCTCTTATTAAAAAGATAGACGTGACCATCTCTATATCAATCCAACATCATACCTTCTTACTTGGAGTAATATTTTGAATACTTTATATAATGTTAATCCAATCTAACTTTCCAACACTACAATTATCCTTCATAGAAATCGAGGATGTTTCCAATAAGTGTCATTCAACATTCTCATATGTTGCCTCTTCTCCACTTGCTACAAAATGCTCCTTGAGAGACTTCAATTGGCTAATGCAGGTTCCCATGTTCTAAGCTGCCTCCATCTTCATTTGAAATATCTTCCTTTTCAAGTATAGTTTGGTTTTCCATATTCTGATTCATTCAAGTTAATCAAGTGATTGAAGGCTTATTCTGAATTAATTACAAAACTAGCATGTAAATCACATTATAAATTAAATTCAAAATTAAGCAAGCAACAGATTTACCATCTTTAGCTTCCCACTTAGTGATTTTATCCTATACCATGGTAGGCTTCTTCTCCCAGCCTTCCATGATCCCAATAGGAGTTTGTTCAACAGCAACATTCACATCCTAATTTCCAAATATGAAACCCAGTATTATGCAATCATTCCACAAGCCTCTGAAATTCCGTTGAAACAGTTTGTGATCTATATTTTTAAACTCTTAAAGGAATGCTTACCTTGTTGCTTACAACATGTTTCAAATCATAAAATTTTGACCATTTTATTATTATAATTGATATATTATTAATAGTTCATGTAATACCATTTGGTTTCAAGCGATACTCCATTTCATTTTACTACTCTATTTTGATAAATTATCAATGGTTGATGTAATAATTCAAGATGGTTGTGGAGTCCAGATTGGACTCTGAGAGCATTTATTTACCAGTTTAAAAACCTAAAACCCTATTGGGAAAAGTTTGGCTCAACATTATATTTCTCTCACATATATATATACACATATTCTAGTCATAAATTCTATGTCTCGACTCTCATATATATTGTTGTTGTTGTTGTTAGTTGGGTCGAGCAAGGTAAACGTAAAAGAATGAACGCGCGGGGAAAAATAGAAGATTTGATAAGTATAATCTCTGTTAGGTATCAAGGGAATTTTCATATTCTTCGTAATAGCCGGTGGCATGATCGAATGACAAAACCGTATATAGCATCACCATTTTTTCGAGTTCCCATTTCTCTAGAGCCACTTCTTCAATTATTTGAATGCATTTCGGACTACTATGTTTGTTTCCATAATTCTCCTGCAGCAACATTCTTGTTATGAATGAAGGAAAACAGGTCGAAATATTAATATCAGTGCGGAGGTTTTTGAGGTTAGAACCATGTTTTCCTCTCTAGAAGTACTGTATGATCCTCTAGAGCCAACAACGGGTTAGTTTTTTGCCATTTTTACTTGCAAAACATTACAAAAAATAAAAATAAAATCTCTCCATTGACAATCATGCTTTTTTTAAAAGTAGATTATTCATTAGTGTCTATTTCTCTGGCAGTTCCTAGAGTTAGTGAATTTCAACCAAAGGCAAAATCTTGAGCAAGGAAACCCAATAATGCATCAAATGCTCCAGGGAAAACAAAAAACAATCCCGTGGACAAAAAACCATCAAAACAACATATTATCAAGGTTGATCTCTTTGAAACTAAAGCTGATGAGAAGGATAACACTATTACTTTTCCTACCAGTCCTCTTAAGGACCCTATTGGATCTTCTATAATTGTCCCCAATCCTCCAACAGAGAACCCAATTGAGGAAATATCGATTTTAGATGTGGGTACACAGTTGGGTACTCCTTCCACTCCTCCAGCGTCAAGCAAAAAAGGGGGAGGTCTACTTCCGGTGCAAGAACCAATTTCAATTGCTTCAATACATGAGCCTTTGGATAAAACCCCTTCAAGTCCTCTTGGTAAGGAAGCTCCAGTTTCAGTTGCTTTAGAGCCAGATCCTTTGATCAAGGAGGTGACACCCTAGTTAAGCCCTAGTGTAGAGAACTTAATAGAGGAAGTACTGGTTAATGAGAATTCTAAAGGTGAAGAACGTCTTCTTTCTCTTGCAAATGCTTCCCTTCAACTTTCAACTCAAAATAGCGACGAATCTCATTCTAGTGATGATGCCTACGATGCTTCCTGCCTTTCTCCATCATCCAATGCTCTAGTACGGGAGATTTCCAGTCTTACTGAGGATGACAAGAGGCAGACTGATGTCTGAAGAACCAAAATAAAGGTCAGTGTTCATTTACATTACTTACATGTTCTTTTGTGTACTAAGCCTGAATTTGCATTTTCTGCCAACAATGTGGATCAGATAAGTAGAGCTTAAGTGGTTAATCATTCACTATGTTTGGGTTTAAACTTCATAAGAAGGCTCATAATCTACAATGTGTATTAGTTTGCAACTCAATGGTTGATCCGGTAGATACCATTCAATCAACCATTCTGGTATTGCTATATATATATATAATGTTGATTATCCGATGATGGTTTACGATTGTGTCAACAAGTTTGTTGATTATGCTGGTGAGATTGTTTTGAATATTCGTAAGTTTTGTGTTCACTAATATCCTAAATGGTTAAGGAATGTCAAATTGAGTGATTCACCATTAGAAAATTAACTATGAGTTTCCCCATTTTTTCCTCTTCAAGAGTGAAATAATAAAAGTGAAACCAACAAGTTGATAGCTTGCATTGATAGTAAAAGTATAGAATACACATTAAAGCTTCGCTATGAAATTGCGTCCTATATAATTAATGTATTTTCTTTTTTCTTCATACTTCATTCATGCATTTAGCCTAATTTGAAGATTTTTCCTCTGCAAATTGAATATGTGTTGCGTTTATTGATGAAGCATACATCCGTGCCTCTTCGTTTTACAATAGAAGTTGGGGAGGCTAGAGAAGATGCTTTGGAAACTAAAGGTTCACAGTCTTCTAAAAAACAGAGTAAAGTTAAAGATCAAAAATATGAGAATTGTACTTCTGACCCAAAGGGTGGGCATAAAAATAAAATGAATCAAGAAGAGTTGCACAAGACTTTAGAGGAATGGGTCAAAAAACATCAGAAAATGGAGAAAACTCAACAGAAAATGGAACAGACAAGATAACCAATCTGGATGATTTAAGCAATCAATCCATAATCAAGACAGAAAACATGTATGTGAGATATTCTACCAATGATTGCCGATAATGCAATAGGGGATTTTGGAGAACAGTGAAAATGTGCTTGTCTCAAACACAAACATCCTACTAGAAGGGATAGATCCAGTAAATCATCAAGAAGAAAACAACAAACACCCACGTAGAAATTGGAGGAAAATATTGAAAGTAGGACATGCTACTGATGACTCAATAGTAGTGCAGAATGACATGTTAGAAGATGGAGAAAATTTACTTATTGAAAATATAGAAAGATTGCTTGAAAAAAAGGTTACTGCAGAAGACAGTTTTTATGACAAAAAGAATAATAAATCCAGACTCTCGAGGGAAAAGATAAGAATGAGGAAAGCTACAAATGGTACTGTAGTAACTCAAGAAGAAATTTTAGATGCAAACATTCCAAAAGACATTGCCACAGGAAATGATCTAAATGAACACAATAACAAATCAAAATGTCTGGGGTGGAAAATGAGAGGTAGTAAAGCTGCCCATTGTAATATGAATGAATCTGAGGAAATTTTGGAAGATAAAGAAAATTATTTAATTCCAAACACATAAAATATCTCAGCAGAAGAAGTAATTCCTCTAAATAATTTAGGTGGAAAAAATAACAGTTAGTCCAGATATCGTAAACGAAAACAAATGTCTTCAACGAAACATTCAGAATGTGGTGATTCAGATACAGGTGTGGGTGATGTTGGGAAACCCTTGGAGGATCATGATCTAAATGAAAATGTTGAAGACAAAAAGACATGGACGAAAAAGAGGGCTTCTAAAAGTGGAAGGTCTTTGGAAGCTGCAAAGAAGAAGTTCTCTCAGAGCACGACAAGTCATCGTAGGTGTGGTAAGTTGTGTGGGGATATATTTAATGAGTTGTTTTTTGTTGTTTCTAAGTTTTAGTTTTTACTTGTATCTTGTAGAATGTAATTTACTCTTGATTTTTTCTATTGTTTGAATGAAAAATTTGCTAAAATGATTTGTTCCTTGCAGTGGAAAAACATTTACTTAACATCCTTGAAGTTGATCTTGACTATTCAAAATTGTCCATGAAGGATCTAATCCGTCTTGCAGAAGTAAAAGAAAGGGAATCGGTACTATTTTCAACACTTTCTCATTTCCTTTTTCTATGTGGAATTAAATAGAGCAAAGGAAGTCACTCCCTATTTTTCTTTCCAAACCATCCTGCACCATTGAGTGTGAGAAGGGGAATAACTTTATTCATGCAGATTCATCTCTATTCACTTTTAGTATCAGAAACAAAGAGACAATGCAGGTAATCTTAGTGTAGATTGTTGCATAATTTAACATATAGAACTAGATCCTGTTCTTTGTTCAGTCAATAGTAGCTTCATTGGAAATCCTTCAATTAAGATGATTCCTATAACTTATTTATAGTAGTTTCATTGACAATAATAATAATTAAAGAGAAAAAGGTTCATTCCATTTCTAGTACAATTGCTTGAAATCTAATTTGGTTGATCAAAAGCACCATAAAAAAGTTTGTCAATAGTGGACAATGTATTCATTTAGAGTTTATGAGTTTGTTCCTTTGGTTCAAACTTCACAATGGTGTTCAGGGCATGTGTACTTTCATAAACTCTTTTCTACCTTTTACACAATGCACATGACAGTTGTTTTACACTGTCTCACCAGAAATGAAATAAATGTTTATTTGATTCTTTAAAATGGTTGTAAATTTTACAAGTTGTGATTATCATTTCATCTTCATGAAATGGGTTTGGTCCCATTGTTGTTGGATGCAATTGTTGTTTAACTGTGAGGGTTTAAAATCCATGGATTTATTTTACTTACCTTCATAACATAGGGACACATGCAAATAGAAGATGTACGTGACAACAAATCCATGATCTCTCAAACATTCGGTGCCTTTCTTTTTTTTTTAGTGTCATAAGTTCTTGCCAGTTTTTTACTTTACAAATAAGTATATATATGCTCAATATTTACCATGACTCCTTTCAATACCATGCAAGCATGGAAGGTAATCAATTCAAATGTGAATTATGGGCCTTTGTAGAGTTGAGTGGTTGATTTTTGTGTTTATTTGTGTCATCTATAATTATCTGTGGAAATGCTTGAAATACTGGTAATGATAAATTAAAATCTTGGTGCAGAATCTAATAATTTTTTATTTTCTTTGTCTAGAACAAGCAATATGCCACAAACATGAAATCATGTTTATCCAAAACATCTCTCAATTCCAGTGCAAACAAACCTGGAAAAGAATCACAGGAAGATGAAGGGTAATACACAGTATCTTCTACAATGGTAGGCTTCTTCTCCCAGCCTTCCAGAATCCCATTAGGGGTTTGTTTAGCAGCAACATTCTCATTCTAAGTTTCCAAAATTGAAACCTAGTATTATGCAATCATTCCACAAGCCTCTAAAATTCTGTTGAAATAGTTTGTGATCATGTCTATATTTTTAAAATCTTAAAGGAATGCTTACCTTGTTGCTTACAACATGATTCAAATCATAAAATTTTGATTGACTGTTGACTCCAGGACATCGACTTTCTTCTACGTTGTGTATATACTACACTGTACATAGTAGAAACAAAGTATACATATAGGGGAAAATGAACTAGAAAAAATCTCATAAAAAGTTTCATTATAAAGAGAATACAAATGAAATACAGGATGCCATAACTGAGGGTTTTGTTAAATGGAACTGTCCAACAACCTGTTTCACTATGAAGCTCATGAGACCTATAAGAGGAAGTGAAGCTCAGTACCATGTCTTGTTCAATGCTTTTAAATCTAACTTGAGACTCCCAAGTAAAAAAGATTAATGCTTTACATGGGCACACCATTTCGTTATCTTCAACTGTTTTTGGCATCTTAAGCTGCATAGCAGACAACTTAAAATGAAGCTTCTAAAATTCCACTTCACCCAGACAAATTTTTTGAGGTGAATGTTTGCAACATATGTACCTGAATACTATCAAGCTCAAACCATTATATTGCTTTCAATGAGAATAAGTTATAATCTATGAATCAAATACTCCTTGTTCTGTTAAGTTTGGTTGGTAGTCACTTCAACAAAAAAAATATCTCCTATTTCAGTTATATTCCAAAGCCACTTTACCTACTAAATTTTTGCAGGAAATTTTAAAGGTGAATGTTCTCGTGAATGTCATTGAGCCTGAGTAAATTTAGTGTATTGGATACATATAGTATTACTCTTTTAATCAAATATGCCTGTACTATCTGCTTTCTGAAGGTTGGATGACGTTATTTTAACCAATATACTTAGTGTTTTGGTTTGCAAAGGATATAGGGATCCCTTGAAATTAAGTTAACAAATCCATGAATGTTATTATTAAGAATTTGTACTAAAATTCTTCCCGTGATATTGATATTGCCATCGCCAGCCGTGCGCAAACAGAGTGCTCTGTCAACAATGGAGTAGACAATTCATTGTATTCAAACAACACCCACTTCATTGTTTCAGATTGAAAGACACCACTGAAAATAGAAACCCAAGGAAAAGCTATTATGGAAGTAGCCTTGTATCAGACCGGGGTGTCACTAGAATGTGAAACAATTGATGCTAGGGTTTTGATTTCACACAGAAAATGCTATGGCATCGATTATGAGGATTGTAGTGCTCTTCCTCGTAACATTATTTTGATTTACCAGAAAAAACGTAAGAAAATTTCAGTTCACTTCTCATGTACTTTATCTTACATATAATAATTTATATTTATGTTTACTCATAATTATAAATAATTTTTTCTAGCTCTGCAATTATTTTATTCATGCCGGTTTAACCCATTTGTTTTCCCATTTCATCCCCTACTGAAAATAGTATTCTCATGAATGGTTGCTGAAAATAGTATGAATGGTTGTCTAACTGGTATTGACAAGCTTTGTGGGGTTTTTCTTCGGAAACTGAAGGAAAATCTATTGTGGAAGTAGCCTTGTATCAGACCGAGGTGTCCCTAAAATGCGAAACAATTGATGCTAGGGTTTTCATTTCACACAGAAAATGCTATAACATCAATTATGAGGATTGTAGTGCTCTTCCTCATAACATTACGTAAGAAAATTTCAGTTCACTTCTCATGTACTTTATCTTACATAATATAATTTTGAGTTCCCTTCTCATGTACTTTATCTTATATATAATACTTTATATTTCTTTTTACTCATAATTATAAATTATTTTTTCTAGCTTTGCAATTATTTTATTCATGCTGGTTTAACCCATTTGTTTTCCCATTTCATCCCCTACTGAAAATAGTATTCTCATGAACGGTTTGCTTATTGTGTACTTAGTATTAATATTTTTAGTTTAGATGTAGCTAAGTGAAAATTGAAAATAAAAGTATAGGAGACGCCTTGGATTATTGTGGGAATTATATACAAATTACACATTGGACTGCATTTACTAATGGTTGAACACATTTGAATGGAAAAGTGAGTAGATTGAGTAATGAGTGCGTTGAGCTCTATCTTTTTTTTTTCAGAAGAAAAAATACCAGACCTTGTTATTCAAATGAGAATCAAAGGACATCATATACAAGCAGCCCGCATAGGCTATCAATCTAGTGAGTGACGCAACATTTGGGAATCCCTCTAAGCACTATAGGGTCCTCAAAATGAAACATGCTGTCATGAACAAAGAGAGAAAACATAGAGCCCACATGAGGTATACTCTCATCAAAAATCCAAAATACAACTCCTAATTGAGCTGGACTCTGAGACAGAAATTTTGACTACCAAGCTTACTAATTCTGAGCATAACAAGAAGGCTGAAAGTCTCTTCAATGTCAGCTCAGATCCAGTCCATCAAATAAAAGATGAATCCGTGCCAAAAAAATAAAAGGACTGAGTCCCGACACTAAGATTAATAAAGATGAAAGTTCCCATGATCAATGATCATTCCATCCAAAAATTGAAAGAAGTTCCCACAACCTGGATCTAGCACAAGAGCCTTCTTTGAGAGACTATCAGACTACTCATTATGCTCACGATAAATATGCTTGAGAGTCAAAGGAGATAAATTTAGCATAAGGGACCTTATGTCCTCACACCAATGTCTCAAGCTAGGAGAGTCCAAAGATGTTGTCCTATTTTCCCAATTTATAATGACCAAGGAGTCATCATAGATAATGTGAAGAGGCATCCCCAAATGCTTTGACACTGCTAGAAAAGCCCAGAGTGCCAGGAGTTCAGCTCTGGTATTTGTGCTTCTGCCACAACCAGGAGAGAAGCTAATAGTATGAGAGTCACTCAAGTGCAGGACAAAGCCCGCTCCCCCAAGTTTCCCAGTAGCTGCCCCATCAAAGAAACCACAAGGAAAAATGAGTTGTAGGCTGGAGCCAATATATCTGATCTTTTTTTTTTTTTTTGGAACAGGGAAAAGATGTAAGAGCACTTCAATCTGTTGAATGGTGTGAAAAACAGATAACTATTTATTTTCGAAAATACAACAGTTCCTCAATTTCGAAATACTCCAGAAAAAGAAAAGGGGCATATAGCTGATGGCAAGGAGAGCAGATAAGCTCTATACTAGTGTTTAAGAAAGGATCTGATTGTACAATTACTTAAAGAAGGTAAGCCATGTTGCTCACGAAATGTTGAGTAGACTCTTTTTGAAAAAATACAGTCAATGAACAAATTTTTAACCGTGTCTTCATTCATCCTACAGAGAATACATAAACCGGGGCCCTGCCAACTGTGTCTTTGTAAATTGTCCCAAGTTAACACATGATTCATAACTACTAACCATATAAAGCATCTAATCTTTGCGGGAATATTGAAAGACCAAAGAAGGTCCAGCACCTTGGAAAAATCAGAGGAGGGCTCTTGGAAATGGTGCACAATGAGATCATACCCCAGAGCAATAGTAATATCCCCAACATGCCTATCGTATTTCCATAATAATGAGTCTTTCTGATTAGAGAGTCTAATTCTGCCAAAATCGAGCCCAGAAATAAAATTAGTCCACACGAGTCTCCATTCCCCTCGCATATCTAGATCCTCCACAGTGATCCAATATATTTTTGCTCCCGAGGAGCAGTTTTGAGCTTATGCCAAAGTTAAGATGTCGTATTCCTCCAGATAATCATGGAGATCCTGAGGGAGGATATATAGGGAGTCAGTACCCACTATCGGATCCGAGCCTACATGGATTTCTTCACTATTTCCAACTTGCCAAGAGAGTCCATTGCTAAACTAGGATAATGTATGTATAAAACCTTTCCAAATCACTGAAACACCACTTACAGCAAATTATTTTTTGTGGATCCAAGACACCACAGAGTGATTTTTGAGGTATTTTGCAGATAGTACACTAAACCAAATCCCACTCCCATTAAGGGTAAATTAGAGACTCTTTAAATGTAAGGAAAGGCTAAACCAACCCAAATGTTTAATGCCCCAGCCTCCAAGAGAAGTAGGTTTTGAAAGAGACAGCCAATCCACTAAATGATACTTCTTGTTATCAGGAGTGGAGCCCCATAAGAAAGAAAAGATCAAAATTCTGAGCTTGACGAGGACTGACTTAGGAATGGGAACCAGATCCATCCAAAATACCGGCAGACTAGTAAGGACTACTTTGATTAGGACGAGTCTTCCCCCTAGGGATAGCAGTCACAGGGTCCAGTGCTGGATTCTCTTTTCAAATTTTTTTATTAGCCAGTGCCAATCCTTTACCAAGTATCCAAGGGGCTTTATAAAATAACCAAGATATTTAAAACCCAAGGAGATGTGCTCAAAATTTAAGGACATAGTGCGAGAGATCTGATTCAATATCCCCTCTTCCACATTGTTGAACAAAAAAACATGATTTATTCAGGTTAATACACATGCCTAAAGCTACACAGAAAGTATCCAAACTGACTTTGAAGGAAACCCATTCCTTAAAGGTGCGCAAACCAAAAAGAATCACATCATCAACAAATAGCAGGCGGGTGAGAGAAAGCTGGGAAGAGATGCTGATGCCCATGATCTTTCCATTGTTCTAGGCATCCTTTATTAAGAGGTCGAGCCCCTCTATAACAAGGATAAATAGCATGGGATATAAAGGGAAACCTTGCCTAATGCCTCTTGAGGCAGGGAAAAAGCTAGAAGGTGAGCCATTAATGAGCAAAGCAAAATTTGTAGAAGATAAACAACCCATAATCCAGTTTACACCCACTAGGGGAACTCCGATTTGTAATTCGAGGTTCAATGATGATGGCGATTAGGGTTTGGCAGCTGGAACGTATGATCCCTTCTATGGTGTATGCTTTGCAAGCTCGTCACCATGGCTGGTTTCGACCCTGACTCTTTTTCCTTGTTTTTCCTGAACCTGTGGTCTCTTCGTACGGTTTTGCTCCCTCGACCCTCGGTTTTTGGCTCACTCAGGGGTTTTTTGTGTCGGTTTCCTCTTGGTGTGGTGAAGGTCTTTGGGTTTGGCCTTTTCGGGTCGAAACTGTTCTCTCTTTCTTTACGCGGGGTTACAGTTACTTTTTACTGGAGAGAGAGAGAGAGAGAGAGAGAGAGAGAGAGAGAATTGGATTTATGTGTTTCTTCTGTAGTTTCTCCAATCAATTATGCACATCTATCTGCAAGTCAGATGCGGTTATTTCTCAAAGTAAAGAATTCAAAAAAACTTGACACTCTCGAAAATGGAACGGTTCGGTTCGATTTCGGAGGACAAGGATACATTATTGATGTGCTTGAACCCCCTATGCTGGCCCAAAATGTTTGCAACACCATACTTTTCTGTTGCATCCTACAAGGGATTATTATTGTTCATTTTGTACTTTGATTCATACCAAACATGTGTTTCCTTTTTATAGTTGTTACATCATCAGTTATAACAACACAATGGAGTCTTTTCTTGATGAGATTAGTTTTTGCCATGCCATGCCAAACTATGATGTGATGTTCGTTGTAAATCCTATTTGGCATTGCTCTCTTTTTTAAAAGCAACAAGACATGTCTAAAATATGCTATGGCATCCCATGCCAAACTGTAATGTGATGTTAATTGTAAAGTCCAGTTGGCATACCTCTCTTGTATATGTTATGCTATCTCATACTTGCTATTTTGTAAAAGTGTTAAGTTCAGTAAACTTGTTATCTATTGTGATTTGGACTATTCTCTATCTTTTGAAAAAAGTGCACTGTTCCATTTTGTTGTGTATTAATTGTATTGTTCCATTTATCAATATATTGTTATTTTAATGAAATAGTTATCAAGGTCTTTTTTTCTTCTTCGTAATACTTATATAGAAGTCTTTTTTTTCCTCGTAATACTTATATAGAAATTTCATTGTTAAAAATAATTTTATATCCCCATATAAATAATAAAAGACATTACCTACACACTAGGAACACTACATTCTTTTAATCATTGTTGCATGTAACACAAAACTTAAAAGGATCATATCATTTACAAACATTTATATACACTACCTCAATTTAATCTTTCATTTTCTACCTTTTTTCACCCTCTAACGAACTACCTTATGGGCTTATTATTGTACCATTTAATCTTTCATTTTCTACCTTCTTTTACCCTCTAACAACTACCTTACCGATGTATTATTGCACCTTCTTTAGGCAATTGCTAGTATTACAATTTGCCAAACCATGTTGTGAAGTACTGTTGACTTAAATCGGTGCACCCAAATAAGCGATCACTATTTTCAAGGTTGCGACTTACTTTTAAGAAATACACGTATTAATGAGGTGGTGTAAGGATGCGGGTCCTCGTAGACTACTTACAAGTTCTGGATAATGTCACCGTAGCAGTGGAATTAGTAATTCACACATTATTTTTTAGGGGTTGTGTTAGACTAACAGATTTTGGATAATGTCACCACAAGAGTGGACTTAGTAAATCACACAAGGGAAGGGTGTGAGATAGGGGTGGGGCCTAATAGAATTTAGGTTTTATTTCTAAAGCGTTTGGGTTGATAATGTCACCATAGGAGAGGAATTAGTAAATCACACAAGGGGAGGGTGTGAGATAGGGGTTGGGCTTTATAGAATTTAGGTTTTATTTCTTGAAAGGGTTTAGGGTTGTTGTAAAATTGTTTTTAAAATTACATGTTTTTTTAGTATTTTTTTTTTTATTTTAAAATTATTAATTTTCTAAACACTTTTTCTCACTTCAAAAGTATAAGGTTGAATGGGGTGGGAGCAGAATATTAGTAACGGTTTGTTCTGAAACCATTTGTATTTTTTGTGCAAGTATTCTTTGATGACATTCTCATTTATTCTCGAAACGAACCGGAGCTTCAGAAGCACTTGAGGATTGTACTTCAAAGCTTTCGAGACCATTAATTGTATGGGAAATTGTCAAAATGTTCCCTTTTTCAAAATCAAATTGAATATCTAGGACACATTATCAGTAGTAAGGGAATTGCCGTGGATACAGGTAAAATTGAAGCAATAATGAGTTGGCCAGCTCCTAACAATGCAAAAGAAGTGCGCCGAACATTTTGTATTGCTGCTTATTTCGGATTGGTAGTCAAAGTATTAACAAGCTAGAACTGTATAATGTTTTTTTCATTTTTTATTTATAAAATCTTAGATAGTTAAAATATGCTGAGAGTAGGGTTGAATAATGTTAGATAGTTAAAATAGGCTGAGAGTAGGGTTGTTTATTGGTTTATTGTGACAAAGCTTTAAAGATAGACCCTTCAGTTAAAAGCTCATTTAAAAAAATCTTAATCTTTGCTAAATTACACTTTACACATCATCAGTATATTTACTAACTATTAGATATACTCTTAAGACGTTGCTGCTCCCACGCTTCAAAAAATAAAACCAAATTCTATTTACAATCTCCAAATTGGTGAAATTATTGTCCAATCCGACGGCCAACTTTGTGAATTTTTGTCCAATCCGACGGCGAAATGAGAACGTGCTCAGTTTATCAAACCTCAACCAAGTGAAATGGATATGGATCTTCCACGTAATATAATAAGAATATAAAATGAAAAGCGTGGAAAATTTAAAGCATGGCAGTCCATTCCTCATATGAAGCTACTTGGAAGCTACTTGGATATGGATCTTCCACGTGAAAATGGAATATTAAAAGTGTGCAAAATTTCAAGTCGGACACTCCAAAGATAAGGACCGGCCATCAGGTTGCGTTTAATTTGATTATCTATGCCAGATTCTGATTCCTGGATGTACTGTAATTTCTGATTTCCTTTCATAAAGTCTCAGGCGACTTCAGAGGAATCGCGCCGCTCGCCCACAATAATAGAAGTAGGAAACAGCTCCCAACGTTGAAGACCACAGACAAACGAAGTACGGCCGTTCAATATGTGAAGAAGCCAAATCAAACACGACATGCTCCATGGTTATCAGAAATCCCACATGGCGTTCGCCACAATGTAAATCCAGTTTTATAAGTACTAGAAACAGCCAACTGCTCTACCAAAACGCTTCGGCTCTGCAAGAAACCACCGGTTAAAAGCGATGGCGATGGGGAGCTTTTTTTTCTCGAACTGTGTCCGTCCTTTAATTTTCCTCTTTTTGATAAACTCGGGCTACAATATCGTCTATGGAATTAGTACAGAGCGCCTAATATCATGCTTGCAGACCGGTGGTATAACAAACCTAACAACCTCATCGGCTTCTGTTAATGATAATGAGGAATACACTTCTCTGTTGAGATTTTCTCTACAAAACCTGCGATTCACAGAGCCTGATGTGCCGAAACCAGCGCTTATAATAATTCCAGTGAACAAGTTCCAAGTGCAGAAATCGGTGTCGTGCTGTATAGAACAAGCTTGGGAGATCCGAGTTCGCAGTGGAGGGCACAGCTATGAGGGTTTCTCCTCCACCTCCGACAGCCCGTTCGTTCTCGTCGACTTAATGGGCTTCCAGAACGTCGATGTAGACATAAGTTCAGAAACAGCTTGGGTAGAAGCGGGGGCAACGCTGGGAGAGGTGTATTCTGCAATTGCGCAAAAGAGCAGAACCCACGGCTTTCCCGGTGGAGTCTGCCCCACGGTTGGCTCCGGCGGGCATTTCAGCGGAGGCGGGCTGGGGCTACTTACTCGAAAATACGGTCTCGCGGCCGACAACGTTGTCGATGCGTTGCTCATCGACGCGTCAGGCGAGGTGTTGAATAGGAAAAGCATGGGAGAGGATCTGTTTTGGGCTATCAGAGGCGGGGGAGGAGGAAGCTGGGGCGTTGTCATTCAATGGAAAATCAAACTGGTAAGAGTTCCTGCTATTGTTACGGTTTTTACAGTCTTGAAAACGGGAAACGATCACGTAACGGACGCTGTGCACAGATGGCAATACGTAGCACCACACATGGAAAACGATCTGTTTATGCGCGTACAGGTATTTGGCATCAGTCAAGGCAACCAGACCACGAACGACATTAGAGCGTCCTTTCATGGTATGTATTTGGGATCCAAGAACCGGCTACTCCACAGAGTTAACAAAATATTCCCTGAGCTGGGCATGTCTGCGGTAGATTGCGAGGAAATGAGCTGGATACAGTCGGTATCGCATTTTGCAGGAACGAACGTGAGCCAACTGGGGAACAGATATTATTCAGGCAAGAATTACTTCAAGAACAAGTCAGATTTCGCAAGAAAGGCTATACCCAAATCAGGCCTCCGAGGGCTATGGCCGATGCTGGAGCAAGAGCTGGGCGCTAACATCATTCTGTCTCCTCTAGGGGGAAGGATGAATGAAATAACGTCCAGTGCCCTGCCATTTCCTCACCGTTCGGGGACTCTGCTCGACATACAGTATGTGCTCACGTGGTATCGACAAGCTGGAAACGATGCAGCGCGCCATGTTCAGTACATGCGAGAGCTTTACAAATACATGACTCCTTACGTATCCATGTCCCCCAGGGCTGCCTATGTGAATTATCCAGATATGGATTTGGGCTCTGCGCCCTTTAATGGAACTTCCTCAGTTGAAGAAGCGAGGGCGTGGGGAGAGAAGTATTTTCTTCATAACTTCGATAGGCTTGTTCAGGTGAAGACTCGAGTTGATCCTCGAAATGTTTTCAAGAACGCCCAGAGCATTCCTCCTGAGGAAACTCAGGACTAATTACTTAATTAAGGATCTTTGCTGAGATTTTAATGAATGATGCGTGATCTAGGTCGCTAAAGAGCTAGAATCTTTACTGTGCAGATTTATTGAAGATTGTTTATTATTTTATCAATAATTTATGGGGATCCAATTTCATAAGTGGCAAAATCTTTTGTGAATTGGCATGTTTCCATTGTTGCCAAACGTTTAAAATTCTATTCAAGTTTTATCAAAATAAGTAGAGTTATATAATTGTGATTTCCATTTGTATCAATGATGAAATCATTATAAGCTTCAATAGGTACGGATGGTTCTTGAACGTTCGGTACGCTATATGATTAGGTTTCATCTTAATCTTGGATCGTCCGATATAATTAGATTAATATTAATCTTCGATTTGGACATCACGCGATTGTCAAACGTTTGTCGCCTGGTGGGTTGGGACTTGGGAGGTAGATCAATATGTGGTTGTTTGAATAGGCGATGGGAGGAGAGAGCAAAATAATATATGTGGCTGATTTAAATGGCCGATTGGACGAAATTCTGAAAGTAGGAGATAGGAGAGGTTTTGTTTTTATGTGTAAGACGTTTTTTTTAAATTAGTTCAGTATATTTAAAAAATTTATATAGCTGGACATCTCTATAGTTTATGGTTGGATTATGACATTAAACTTTTGAGAGAGGGATGGAAGACAGTTTATTGGAATGAAAAATGGAAATGGAATAGAAGACAATTTGGAATTTTTTAATTCCTCATATTATTGTACATATAGAAGCCAACGTTACTTTGGTTAGGATGCTAGTTTTAGTTAAATACCTTCAAGTTTGATATATCTATGTCTAACTACATGTTATCACATCCATTAGGTATAAATTATGTCTGCATCACCACCAATTATCCAATAGATATATGTTTATTTGAAATTTTGAATTATTGCCATGGACAATACACTTTTTTTTTCTATAAATGAAAAAAATAAATTCCTCTTTTAAATATAAACTTTGAAAAAAATTTAATATATAGAATTATTGTTATTATTATATAATATATAGAATTATGGTGTGAAATAAAAAGAACATAATAGTAATTGTTATTGTTATATAATAAATAGAATTATGATTATATAATACATTTTGATGGATTGCTAAAGCAAGTTTAATGTTTGGTGTTAGTTAGTGGCATGCGGATTTATCTTATTGAGTAACAAATGGATTTTTGTAAATAATTATCAATATCTAGTGAAATTTTGAATATTCTTTAATATCTTATGAACTAAGAAGGCTATGACATGATTTCACTAAGTGAAGACCCTCTCATACATGGATATCAAATATCGGTGTCATAGAATGCATGTGAAACGCGAAGACTAGTGCTTCTTTAGTTCATAATCGCAAGGCCTTAAAGATATATTGTTATTAATTAATTGAAGAACAAGTTGGATTAGAAAATATATACACAAACGAGGTCTTTCGGGATTTGGACGACGTTGGAATAGGACAACTCTTTCTGATTTTTTTTTGGCTCAAATAATAGTTTTTATTTAGGTTTTTATTTATAGTTTATAGTAACACACTTAAAAGTCGTTAAAAGGCACATACTAAACTTATAATATATAGCAAATCACATATTAAAAATCAAGTAAGAGTTATTTTTAATTTTCTAACATTAACTTAGAGCAAGTGAATGAATTGTTGATGTATTTGTAATTGCGGAATGTATTCACTTGTATATTTTATATATTGTATTTCATTATACCTCAATGTTCCTATTGAGAGAGTCATTTATATAATAAATTCATGTAAAGTCAATGAGGTTAACCCTCCGTTGTAAGTCGAGGCAATAGTCCCCACAATGGAGTTGAGGTTAACCCTCCTTATTGATTAGAGGGGCAAATTCCCCACAGTTGAGGAGCACTAGGGTTATCAGACTCTCATAGAGAAGGAATGATGCACAATCATGGACTCCTTTAAAGACACTTTTAGATGCCACATAATAGTGGAATAAATGGGAAACTCTGACTTTAGGTGACAATTAGGGTTGCTTCCCTAACTTATTTGAAGATGAAGTAAAAATAGAAAATATAGGAAATTGAATCAGCTTTCATAATATATAGAATTTATGCAGAGAAAATGTGTGTAAATGATTATAAAATTAGTTTCCGTGAAAGTGGGTTTTCAAATTTTCAGCACATCTGAACATATATGTTTGTGCGGGTGCAACAATATATGAGGTAAATGATGTCCATTTGGGATAAAATATTGCAGACATATAAAGGACATATGGGCCTAGTGTAACACTATTTATTCGGAATTTTTCATGAATTATTTTTTATTATTATTAATTATTGAAGTCAGAAAAGCTTGAAATTAAAACCTTATGTGCGGGTGCAACACTTTAGAGGAAAAAATTAATGAAATCTATGATTTCTAAATATAAGATCGTAGAGCTTGATCTCGTCTAGTGCACCATATTTTTTTTTTGGGAAATGGTGATGGAAATCAAAAGTTATATAACAAACAATCGATGTATGTATTTTCGAAAACGGACGTGTGTCATTTAGAAAAATAATTATAAATAAATAAAACATAGTTTTGAAAGGAAAAATTACATATTCAGAATCATCATTTCATACTCTACAATATCCTACATTTTCATAAAAATTATTATGTATGTCATATCAAAACATGCCATCTAAACTAAGCATATTGATAGAGTTCTAAAAGAAAAGCAATAGCCCTGGTTGATTTGTCCTAGCTAATAGGTTCGGTGTTCCGAAGCTACTTCCAAACCTAATGCCAAACCTTAATCCCGCCAATTACTTAAATTTTAAAATAATGCATATATCGCATATGCGATATGAATAAGCTATATCACACATGCATTATAGCTTATTCATATCGCATATGTGATATAACTCATATGCGATATGAATAAGATATAACGCAGATACGATATAACACATATGCGTTATAGCTTATTCATATTGCATATGTGATATGATAAAGCTATAACACATATGCGTTTTGTTTTAACTAATTTTTTTTGTCCTAACGCATCATTATTCATCACCCTCATCCTCTTCATCATCACCACCCTCATCCTCATCATCATCATAATCACCCTCATCCTCATCCTCATCATCATCATCATAGTCATCCTCCTCCTCCTCCTCATCATCATCATCGGTGTTCATCATCATCGTCATCACCATCACCCTCATCAGCTTCATCATCGTCATCATCACCCTCATCCTAATCAGCTTCATCGTCACCCTCATCCTCATCATCATCATCACCCTCATCCTCCTCCTCCTCATCATCATCACCCTTATCCTCATTAGCATCATCATGGTCATCATCATCATCATCATCATCCTCCTCCTCCTCATCATCATCACCGTCATCCTCATCAGCATCATCATGGTCATCATCGTCATCATCATCATCATCATCACCCTCATCCTCATCCTCATCATCATCCTCATCATCCTCATCCTCATCATCATCATCATCATCACCCTCATCCTCATCAGCATCATCATGGTCATCATGGTCATCATCACCATCATCATCATCACCTTCATCCTCATCCTCCTCCTCCTCCTCATCATCCTCATCCTCATCCTCATAATCATCATCATCACCCTCATCCTCATCAGCTTCATCATGGTCATCATCGTCATCATCATCATCATCACCATCATCATCCTCATCCTCCTCCTCCTCATCATCATCGTCAACCTCATCATCATCATCACCCTCATCCTAATCATCATCATCATGGTCATCATCATCATCATCATCACCCTCATCCTCATCACCATCACCATCATCCTCATTTTCATCATCATCATCATCATCATCACCCTCATCCTCATCAGCTTCATCATGGTCATCCTCATCCTCATCATCATCATCACCATCACCATCCTCATCCTCATCATCCTCATCATCATCATCATCGTCAACCTCATCATCATCATCATCACCCTCATCCTCATCATCATCTGTAATATCCCAAATCTCGATATTTTCTATTTCTAAACAAATATGCTCATACAACTGGGCATGCAAACTGCCATGCAAAAATCCCTATTTTATAGAAAAAATTAGGGTTAGGGTTTGCGAGATAGAATGAACACTTACCATTAATAAGCCAAATGAACTGCTCCGATGAAAGTGTGCAAGCTCTGAGAACTGGATCAGAGATAGGCTGATCTCCTCTGCTTCAGGTGAACCCCAGCAGCAAGACGCCCCAGTCAGAAAAGGGTGACGCCCTCAAGGAAGGAGGTGTCCGATGGAACTGCGAATTTGCGAGGTTGATAGTTTTTCAGTGCTGGAGAGAATACCTGATGCATGCGGAGGTTCTGAGACCTCTAGGCAGGGTAGCAAATTGCTTCAGAGAGGCAGCTACTCACGCCCTGGAACCCCAAAAGTGCTAATAACTGCTTCGGATGAGCACTGATGGATCTAATGATCACTGGCTACCGGCGTATGAAGCTGATGATGAGAATGATGCCTGAGTTTCGAAAGGAAACTGAGATCTGAAGGCCCAACAGCTGATTAGGAATTTCTAGCTAAAACCCCCCTCTTACGGCTGCACACGTGTCCCTGCAATGATCTATACCATGTACTAGATAACTGATGAATGAATGAAGAACAAGTGGTGAACCTGTATGGCTTACCCAAAATAAGACTAGGATAGATGTTTCACTGCCGAAATCCTGTTAGCTGAAGACTCCGTCTCCAACCCCAACTATTGTGCTACACGCTGTGCTGCTATCTAAGAGTTCCCAAAATAATCATAATAAAAAAGTGAAGTCTCCTTTCGCTTTATCCTCTATTTATAAAGTTTAGCTGCGCAAAACCTAATCTTTGACCTAATTAGGTCACTTTATCTTCTAATTTGTCATTGACTTGCATGCATGGGGATGGAGACTTAAAGAGTGCATGAATTATTAAATAATGCTAGGATGGCATGCACGAAGGTGGCCTTTGGCCCCGGTGGCCCTTCTTAACCAAATGATGATGCCCTAGATCTTCTATGGATGGCATTAGTCCTTAGCTGATTCCCTAGCTGTCAGTAACGGCTCGAACCCACAGGAATCACATAGGTTAGCGGTTTTGGGCCCTAAGGCCTAACTGGAAGAGGACATTACATCATCATCATGGTCATCATCATCATCACCATCATCATCACCCTCATATTCCTCCTCCTCATCATCATCCTCATCCTCATCATCATCATCACCCTTATCCTCATCAGCTTCATCATGGTCATCATCATCATCATCAACCTCATCATCATCATCACCCTCATCCTCCTCATCGGCATCATGAGCATCATCCTCATCATCATCATCATGGTCATCATCATCATCATCCTCATCCTCCTCATCATCATCATCACCCTCATCCGCATCAACTTCATCATGGTCATCATCCTCATCCTCATCATCATGATCATCATCACCCTCATCCTCCTCCTCCTCATCATCACCCTCATCCTCATCCTCATCCTCATCCTCATCATCTCATCATCATCATCATCATCATGGTCATGATCATCATCACCCTCATCCTCATGGTCTTCATCATCATCATCATGGTCATCATCACCATCCTCCTCCTCCTCATCATCACCCTCATCCTCATCATCATCATCATAGTCATCATCCTCCTCATCATCACCCTCATCCTCATCCTCATTATCATCATCATCATCATCATCATCATCATCGCCCTCATCATCAGCATCATCATATTCATCATCCTCCTCATCATCACCATCATTGTTCATCATCATCTTCATCGTCACCCTCATCCTCATCATCATCATCACCCTCATCCTCATTATCATCAACCTCGATCCTCATCAACATCGTTCATCACCCTCATCCTCACCATCATCATCATCTTCATCGACACCCTCATCCTCATCATCATCATCATATTCATCATCCTCCTCATCATCACCATCATCCTCATCATCATCTTCATCGACACCCTCATCCTCATCATCATCATCATATTCATCATCCTCCTCATCATCACCATCATCCTTATCATCATCTTCATCATCACCTTCATCCTCATCATCCTCATCACCCTCATCAGCATCGTTCATCACCCTCATCCTCACCCTCATCATCATCTTCATCGACACCCTCATCCTCATCATCATCATCATAGTCATCATCCTCCTCATCATCACCATCATCCTCATCATCATCTTCATCGTCACCCTCATCCTCATCATCATCATCCTCCTCATCAGCATCGTTCATCACCCTCATCCTCACCCTCATCATCATCTTCATCGACACCCTCATCCTCATCATCATCATCATAGTCATCATCCTCCTCATCATCACCATCATCCTCATCATCATCTTCATCGTCACCCTCATCCTCATCATCATCATCCTCCTCATCAGCATCGTTCATCACCCTCATCCTCACCCTCATCATCATCTTCATCGACACCCTCATCCTCATCATCATCATCATAGTCATCATCCTCCTCATCATCACCATCATCCTCATCATCATCTTCATCGTCACCCTCATCCTCATCATCATCATCCTCCTCATCAGCATCGTTCATCACCCTCATCCTCACCCTCATCATCATCTTCATCGACACCCTCATCCTCATCATCATCATCATAGTCATCATCCTCCTCATCATCACCATCATCCTCATCATCATCTTCATCGTCACCCTCATCCTCATCATCATCATCACCCCCATTCTCATCATCATCAACCTCGATCCTCATCATCATCGTTCATCACCCTCATCCTCATCATCATCATCATGGTCATCATCATCATCATCGTCATCATCATCATGGTCATCATCATCATCACCCTCAGCCTCATCATCATCATCATCATCATCATCCTCCTCATCATCACCCTCATCCTCATGATCATCATCATCATCATCATCATCATCTTCATCGACACCCTCTTCCTCAACATCATCAACATCCTCATCATCATCATCATCATCATCATCATCATCATAATCCTCATCCTCATCATCATCATCATCATCATCACCCTCATCCTCATCATCATCATCATCATCATCACCCTCATCCTCATCATCATCATCATGGTCATCATCATCATCATCATCATCATCACCACCCTCATCCTCATCCTCATCATCATAGTCATCATCCTCCTCATCATCACCATCATTGTTCACAATCATCTCCATCGTCACCATCATCCTCATCATCATCACCATCCTCGTCATCATCATCAGCATCATCACCCTCATCCTCCTCCTCCTCCTCCTCCTCCTCCTCATCATCATCTTCATCGACACCCTCATCCTCAACATCATCAACATCCTCATCCTCATCATCACCATCATCATCATAATCCTCATCCTCATCATCATCATCATGGTCATCATCATCACCATCATCATCATCATCATCAATATCATCCTCATCATCATCATCATAGTCATCATCCTCCTCATCATCACCATCATTGTTCACCATCATCTTCATTGTCACCATCATCCTCATCCTCCTCATCATCACCATCCTCGTCATCATCATCATTGTCCCTCATCCTCATCATCACCATCACCCTCATCCTCATCATCATCATCCTCATCCTTATCATCATCCTCATCCTCATCCTCATCATCATTGTTCATCAGCCTCATCCTCACCATCATCAACACCCTCATCCTCATCATCATCAACACCCTCACCCTCATCCTCATCGACACCCTCACCCTCATACTCATCATCATCATGCTCATGGACACCCTCAATGTTCATCACTCTCATCCTCATCATATCTAGATAAATGCAAATTGCACATTTTCATTGAGCACTAAATCGCATATGCGATATATCTCATATGCACTAAATCGGATATGCAATATATCACATATGCGTAATGGAAAACATGTAAAAACCTGCCCGTTCATTAAAAAGATGGAATTCAATATCGCATATGCGATATATCGGAGGTGTGTTATATCGCATATGCGATATGTGTTTTATAGAAAATGTAGGGTGGCGTCGTGTTGGCTAGCTTTAACATATCAAAAGACATAATTCGTTTGAACCCGCGCACAGAGAACTGTTCGACATGCAATTTTTTATCATTACTTACATAATTCCATAGTTTTGTACAGGTTTGGGTGGATTTCAATGGGGAATGTATGTAATAGAAGACGAAAGTCAGCAAGGAAGGTGCTTACACCAGAAGAAGTAGAAAATAAAAAACAAAAAAAACGGAAAGATTCAAGAAATTGTCGGCATTCATTACATGAGCAAATAGTTCCCATTCCCCCTCAACAGATACCTGACGTAGAGGCTGAGGAAGATAATGCAACATTAAAAGAAGCTGGTTATACGGAAGTTGATATTATTCATCCATTGGTAGACGGACAATCTTGTGAAGAGTTCAATAATTATGTTACTCCCAATGTAAATGTGACTCAGCAACAACCATGTTCGGTGGTTCAATATCCTAATCGAAGTTGTGAGCCGGTAGTGGATGTAAACGTCACTCTAGCATTTCAAATGGCAAGAAATTTTGCATCAAAACAAAAGAGAACTCCTAAACGAATACAAGTGGATGAGAGCGGATTGACTTCCATGGAAGGTAAGGTGGCTAAACGCACTATCCTTCATCATTCTTCTCAAATAATGAAACAATATTTTGATAACAAATCTGAAGCCGGTAAATGCCAATTGTTTTTAGGTTTGCTTAAATGTAGAAATATGGCAACTGTTATAAGAAATTTAGGCATAGCAACAATGAAGAATATCGAATCAAGTAATCACATTGTTAAATCTCTTGCTGTTGCATTCACATCGATTGGTAAAAAACCTCGTCCAAAAGACTGTAATGTGTCTCATTGTGTATTGGTTGAATCAATTGTATGTAGATCCACAAGACAACGTCGTTTACTTAAATGCACATCACAAATTGTTCCTTTACATCCAAAGACACTTAAAAAATATTCAGTAATAAGAGACAACCTTGATGTAGAGGGACAAATGGAAACATTATGGGAATTTAGCAGTAGGTTGCCCCGCAAAGACATGAAGTTAGTCGAAGCAGTGAAGGGCCTAGTGCAAACATTTTGGCATGATAACACTAGGCCTTCTTCTAACACGAAGGATGTGTTAAAACATTGTAGGGGTTCTCATCACACTGAACCTCATGTTAAGCATTATCTTGACATGACACAAACTCAACTGTTCGAGATGTTTAAAGTTGCCCACGTAGGGCTAAGGATCGGGAAAAGATCTTTTGAAAAATGCAAGCCTTGGTATGTTAGAATCAATACCATCCGGAACACTTGTTGTTGTAGATACCACATAGAGTTTGACCTATATTACCATACATTTGCACATATACGTCGTTTTTGCATCCTAACCATGTCCAGGAATGCTCGAGTACAGTACCACCAATGTCATCTAGAGATTTCATCCATAGCATCATGTGTCCGAGGTAAGATGGGCAGACACATTACTTAAAACAATCTGTAGATGGTTTTTGCAACAATTGTGGTGGGCTATCCTTATGGTCCAATTGCATCCATGAAAGTGAAGATCAAGCATTCGGGAATGCAATTGTTGAGAAGCAAAACTATCAGTATGAGACATATCAGCTAAATGATGGGAAAGAAAGCAGGAAGATTAAATTGGTGACTTCACAGGTAAATTATTGAATATTGACAAATTAATATTCATGTACACATTTTTTTATGTGGTTTATTGACAAATTAATATTCATGTACCAGGTGCGAGTATGTTATTTTATTCCAGAGTTTCATGGAAAGATCCAACAATACATTCAACATGTCGATATGGCACGGTGGCAAGATGAGCAATCTAGAATATGCTGTGACACCTTCCCTCTCGGAACAATACTATCAGTGGTTGACTTTGTGGAAAATTTCACTCTACAACCACAAAATTAAATTCAAAGTCAATACTATCACTCAGAGCAGGTGAGCATAATGGTGCATATCATGTATCGACATGGGCAAGATAGCAATGAAGAGAAACGTGTGATACTGAAAGAAAATCACTTCTAGATAAGTGACGACCAGACCCATGACATCCATTATGTGCAACGTTGATTTAAATTATTCTATGATCACGTGATAGCTATGGATATACCATTTTATCGTCATTTCATTTGGTCAAATGGTTGTGCTGGACAGTTCAAGAATGCACGTGTTGCATGCTCCAAGTTGGGTCAAGACAAGGTATGAGATGTCCAACTAGGGTTTGGTGAGAAATCATGCAAGTTAGGAGACTGAACTAGATACACATGATCACCAATACTTGCATGCACCAACTAGGATTTCATGAGTCACCAATTTGCATGCTCCAATTAGGGTCAAGACAAGGTATGAGATGTCCAACTAGGGTTTGGTGAAAAATCATGCAAGTTATGAGATGTGCTTTATGAGATGGAACAAGGTATGAGATGTGATTTTATTATGATTGTTAGTTGCATTGGTATGGAAAAACAGAACTCAAAATGATTAAAGTAATTATTTGTACATGGTCATATGGGGGATTTGGCTAGGGATGAACTTAGTTCTTAATTCTATTTGAGGAAAAAATCATTCTTTTGTTCAAGAATTAATCTCTTATTCAAGCATTGTCTCAAAAAGTACACTAAACACATGTATCTAATTCGTTTCCCATGGTAGCTCACATATCAAAGTGATCCGAATTTTAGTATCACAGGGCATCTTATTTTTCTTTGATATGCATGTCAGTAAGTATAAAGTTGTAACTGGCATTGGAAAAAACAACTTTGCATAATTAATGGCCTCAATGCTCTTGATGAAATGTGCTTTCAATGGTGGTGTAAAAACTCTCTAGGTTTTTGTTGACTAGGATCTCACTATAAATTGGATGTTAAACAAGACCTAATTGTCAAATACTGCTACTCTTTAGTACATTTATTTTCAGGATGTTTTTCGGAACTAAAAATTATTGTTGATTCTCTTCCTAAAGCAAGTGAAATTCTGGAAGATATGGAGTTAGAAGAGATAATTGAAGGGCCCTATTTGGTTTCTTCCTTGTGATTCAAATAAAGGTGACATGTAATATCTATGTATATTTCACTATTTTGGCTGAGTTAGATTATCTTTTGGTTCATACAGTTTTTTGGATGTATAAGACTACAGTGTGTTTTTGGATATTTTCTATATTATTATTATTATTATTATTGGACAATTTTTGAAATTGGGATTTTTCTCCCATATAGGACCAACATGGGAGAAATGTTTGGACAATTTTTGAAATTGGCACATTTGCAAAGATCATGTAGTATTTTGTCTGCTGTTATCTATTGGGGTATTTTGGTGAGGTGGAATTAAAGGCCCATGGTGGAACTAGGGTTACCAAGGTATGAGATGGAACTAGGGTCTGGTGAGCAATTTGCAAGTTAAGAGAGGGAACTAGAAACATATGATCACCAATACTTGCATGCACCAACTAGGTTTTCATGAACGACAATTTGCATGCTCCAACTAGGGTTACCAAGGTATGAGATGGAACTAGGTTTTAGTGAGCAATCATGCAAGTTAGGAGAGGGAACTAGAAACACATGATCACCAATACTTGCATACACCAACTAGGCTTTCATGAACACAAATTTTCATGCACCAACTAGGGTTTACTTCAACCAATTTAGGGTTTGTAGGGTACATGATGTATGTTAGTATGGTATGATGAACTAGTATCATAGGGTATTATAGGGTATGATATGGTATATATTACACATGCATGCATGACTTAGTGTTAAATGGTACATATTGTTAGTATGTTATGTTATGGTACATGTTATTGTATCATAGTATGGTATGATGTTAGTGGCGTAGGGTAATGTAGAGTATGTTATTGTGTGTATGTTAGAATTGTAGAGTATGTTAGTGTGTGTTACTGTGTGTAAATTAGGGTATGTTGTTGTATGTTAGAATTGTATGATGTTAAAAAGTTGATGAGTCGTTTAAATTCTTCCTTTAAGTATTGGAATTTCATTTAAGTTAGTACACATGCAGGAACCACACATATCATTATATCACATAGGTGAACCACACATATCATGTTCCAAGACCAAGTCAACCATGATATCATGTTCCAAGATCAAGTCAACCATATATATATGTATGAATTTGAACCTTGCTTTATATTATATATGTATAGCAATAATGTTGTACAAAAATTGTCATGCCACATGGCCATAATACAAAATAGTGGATCAAAAAGTACATCTGTGTGTACATATGAACAAAAAGTTACATCTATGTATGCCCCCTATACATTTTTTATAGTTATCCCCCATTTTGCTGCCACTTCCAGAGTCTTCAGAGAAGTGTATCTTTCTTTTGCGACTGATCATTGGTGATCCCCATCGCTGAACAAGAGGGATAGGTCTCAACATTGGAGATTGCAGAAAAACCAAATTTTGTAAGTTAATTTGCCAACCTTTAAAAATTCTATGTACATTTGTTCAAATTCCAAAATCAAAATAACATTTCTACTTACTATACGTGAGTAAGTAATCACAGGTCCTGGTGCCTCACTAACATCGACCCTGATTGGGTGCTCTTCTTGCACCACTTGCTCACTATCAGGCTACATAAATATATATATATATATATATGCCAATGTAAACAAATATACATGTACCTTGGGGGGGGATATGGTCACCAATTTGGGTCTCTTCAAGTACCAAATCAGAGAAAGATATGTACACAAACGTAAAAAGAAATCGATCTACATAAACATACCTGCTGGCTCATCAAAGGTGGGCCACCAGTTTGGTGCTCTTCACGCACCAGTGCCTCACTAGGGGCTTGCATATAAAGTAACATATATATGTCAATTTCATATAAAATAGTGAATCGGAGACATATATACTACCTGGAAGGAAAATGATGAACTACCAAAGAAAGCGAAACATACATACCTAGCTGGGGGGAAGAGGTGGGTTGACAACAACCTCGCTTTGGTGGTCTTCAAGCACCACTGTCACAATAGGTTCCTGCATAAAGTAACATATGTCAAAGCGATACAAGTTAAAAAATGATTTTTCCAAAGAAAGAAAAACATAATTAAAAGCATATTTTTAATAATACCTGTGTCTGCGAATCTATCTCTGCATGAGGGGGAATAGGCTGCGATACAATATACTCATCTTGGTCAACCTACATAAAACATGTTGCATCAAAATTAGGATACATATTGAATGTTACAATCTATAATATAAATATGTAAATAAAGTTGACAAATTAACAAGTATAGTTCTTACCCCTATTGGTGAAGAACCAAACCCATAAGCAATATTGGCAGCTGCATCAATGTTCTCAACGTTGATCGACGGACTATGCGAATGTGGTGTGCCATGGGACACCAACTGTATATTTTTTCACATAATTTGTTAGATAATTACATAGAAATAAATTGTGAAACAATTGAACATTTTGACATGAAACAAAATATAATATGAAAATAATGAATTTTACTTACAAAGCGAAGTAATCCATCGTCTCAGAAGTCGGAAGCATCACCATAGCATATGCCTCCACATGATGTGCAAGGGTGTGGAGTAACACGATGCTCTGAAGAATATGCATCTCCTTTGTGATCTATAGATGGGCCCGCCTTAGAAGTGCCATCCCTTTGGTCTACATTGCCTTGGAAATCAGTCCCATGCTGAAGCAATGTATCTGCCATGTCAAATAATGCCTCCTGTGTATACTCAATCACAGGACCTGCAGGAGGATATACCCGAGGGGGTTTTGGTGGGCGTGGTGTGCATGGCACATGGTTAGGATATATCCTAGAACCTTCCCTATCTTGGGGCATCCCATGACCAACACCCTGGTTTCCTAAGAGATCGAAGTAGTCAACATGTTTCCCTAGGATGAATTCTGCACACAACTTCCTAAGGAAATAAAATGGGATGTCCCTATTCCCATGGGGGTCTTCATCGAAGACCATATACCAACGATCCATCCAATTGGCCTTTATATTTGGTTCAATGCACCAGTCTGTGGAAATGTGTGCTTGACTGGTGGGTGGAACCAATCTGGTGCTAGGGTCCCAAAATAATGAAAATAACTGGTCTTTTGTAATTTTAAGGGCTTTGATGTCTTTATGAGTGAATCCATCAGAGTAGTATTTCCTCTTGGATTCTTTGTACGAGGTAATATTGTACAAAGCTCCTTGGGCTTCGACAATTGTGTCTATTATTGTGTCCAAGGCATCAGCTAAAGACTCTCTCAAATGATCCCCCCCTCTAATAGATGAGCTAAGGCACCTCAATGATGCCAAGCGCACAATAATCTATGCATTTATATCTTGTTCCCCCTCCGAGTTTGGGTTTGGGTTTGGGTTAGGTTGTGGGTTAGTTGTTGTGGGTTATTAGAGGGCAGGTTTTCCACACTGTTTTGTTCATTTGTGTTGTCTATTAATATTTAAACAAAAAACTATAAGTTATTTTACTTTTAATCATTATTTGATTGAACATTCAATTTTTTTTAAAATTTGTTTAAAATAATTATAAAAACAATGAAATTATGGAAAAAATTAAAGAATGGAAGACTAAATGAAAAGGATAATCTAGCATTTACCTGCCATTGGAGCAATCCACCTCGAACTCGACCTAAAAAAGCTAAAACGCAAATCGCACTTGCGCTATTTCGCCCTTGCAGTTTTTCGTTGTCCCGATCCTGTGCAAATGAAATTTGAGGGGCCTACAACCTCTGTTTTATTTTATTTTTTGCTTTTCAATATCACATATGCGATATTGAAAGTAAGAAACACTATATTGCATGCTTTTTTATCAAGGGTAATATGTGGTATCATTTGTGTATATTTTCTACGCACGTTGTGGAGATCCATTATTAGCCATATGTACTATGCAATGTTAACATACTACTTTGTGGAGATAATATCACTATTTTGTTATTATTTAATAGCATTGATCATTATTTCCCTTTGCACATACTACTTTCAACTTACAAGCACTAAATATCTTATGGTATGTAAGAAACATTTCTGAGTCCTCTTACATTCCTTGTTCTATCCAGATATAATTTAATTGGAAGAATTCATGATACAATACCAAATGGATTATTGTGTATTAATAGCTCATATGTTAATGAAGAAAAAATTAGGCTTGCCTATCTACTAGTTGATGGAAGGTTGGAAAGAGTAGGAAGGATGAAAAGAGTGTCATTCAAATCTCATTATACTATGGAGGCTATGAGAAATTATATGATTGATCTTGTTCCTTTTGAGATTACAATATTGGCACAAACATTCTATTCAAACAAAATCGAATAGAACAATATATATAATTCACATTTTTCATTTATGCCATATTGTTTTGTATGAACAATAAATTATAGGAAAATCTATAGATATGTTTTGGACCTTGCTATTGTAGTCCATCCAATGCAAATATCAAAATGAAATTTATTGATTGGGTGTTGTTGGAAGTAGGAAACCTTCATTGGGAAGGTAGTGGAAGAAGAGAGTGAGATGGAAGGGTTGTTGAATGGTTACACTAAAATCATGGCTTTCGATCTCTACATTTCGAATATCTTTAGATCGTATATCCTCCACAATGGTTTCTTCATAAAACCTAAAAAATATACCCTACTCATATCATCCCATGAGCCATCACCTTTAATGAAGCAAGATTGAAGCATGAAGCATGAAGCATGAAGTAAGGAACCAACATGATGTATGGATGCAAGGAACCAACATGATGCATGGATGGGTATCATTAGTATGGATAGGTATCAACCATGTCTTCCACATCCATTATGATAATTTAACAATCCTTCCAACAATAATGTTAAATATCGCATATGCAATATTTAACATTACAAAATGCATATGTGATATATCGCATACGCGATACATTTTCACAAACCTTAACCTTGTGTTTGGGCTCAGGTTATTCCGAACGTACCATCAATAACGCATATGCGTTCTTGATTTGCAATATGGAAATGCGTTTTTGATTTCCTAAGTGGCACCAAAAAATGGAACCAACTTCATGTGAGCGCCCAGAAGTCATTCCTCATAAGTGATTGTTAAGTCAGAAACTAGTATAAATAGAGAGTGAGCATCTCTATTTTTCACACACACTCACTCAAATTCGGCGCATGAGTGAGAGAGGAAGTGCTGGCACAAGTGAGAGAGATTAGCTGTCGGAGATCATCTTTATGTTTTTGGGTTTTACTTTTGCTACTAGTGCTCATTCTATCTCTGAGGAAGTTGCGGGGTTTTCTCCTTTATGGTTTCCCCGAGGAAAATTCTTTGTGTCTCTTGTATCTTGTGATTATTGTTGTGCATGTTATTCTCTCAGATAAGATCCTAAGATCATATTGCTTAAATGATAAAAATATAACATCGTATCAGAGCTAACTTGAGAAGAAGACACTATGTATTTGCAAAATCTAGGGATTCTTACTTTTTGGGTCTCTCTCCATAGATCATCAGCAAAAGGAGGCTAGGCTAACTCTCCATTGAAAGGGATATCTTTCTGTTGAAGAAGAATTTGATACCGGGCATTTTCAGTTTTTGCTGCGGGAAATTAGGGCTTTTTACATAATAGGAATTTTGAGTGAGCCTAGCATAGGATTTCTCTCCGCATAAAAATTGAAATTTAGAGACCAAGGTCGAAGTTTTTGGTTGAGTAAAATTCTGAGAAATTCAAACCCTAGTTTGACCTCGAGCGTGAAAAAACCTAAAATACTAAAATTGGTAGTTTTGGTACATTCAATATACCTCGGGATTGAAGAATTCTCAAGGGCCAAAATTTTCACAGGCCGACAATAAAATCCTGATCTACCCTGCGTAAAAATTTTCAGCCTCAGATTCGCTATATTCTGGGAGATATGATTCCTCCAAACCAGGGTTCCAGCCTATTCCAGGATTGATCCCTAAATATGACACATAGGGAGAATTGCTATATATCGGGCTATGAAGGTCCAAATGAAATTTTTCAAGTTGATACAGATAGGACACAAAATGCATGTTCTATGGTAAAAATTTTAGACCCCGAAGGTGAAATAGGGAAATGTGGAAGTCCATATAAGTTCTCTATGCTGAATAGTCCTGAATTAAGTCACCGTGGGAAAACTATCATAACTCCCAATTGGTGAAACTGAATTCTGCTCAAAACTATGGTGGTGGATAGAGGAAAGACGAGGCTACCGCAGTACAAAATGTCAAATAGAAAGGAGTAGTACTTTCAGATATACTATAGAAAAAATATCAGGAATTTATATAGAGGAAATTGGAAAACTAAGGCTTCCTGTTTCGGAAGCTTCCCTCCACCGTTTTAAGAAAAAGGAGTACATTGGACAAATTTCCTTGAAGAGGCCCATCTTTCTATCCAATCAGATCTAAAATATTCCAATTTTTTAAAATTAGGGTTTCTCTAATGAACCCTAGATCACCGAGCTCCGGAACGAGGACGGACACCTCAAATCGGTAAGATCTAATCTTTTGCTATTTATAGTTGAGGTTCTTATTTCAAGATGACTAATCGCACCAACTTGATGACAATCTTGGTGAAGCTGAAAACTTCCAAGCATGGAGGTATAAGATTTCACTGGTTCTTGAAGAAAATGAGTTGGACACCTACATAAGTGGATAGGTTCTAGTTCCAAAGGGAGATAAGGTTAAATCCTTACACAAGAAGAACTTGGTCAAGGCCAAGAAGATCATTTCTAATTCAATCAAGGATCACCTTATACCACAAGTGTCTTCCCTAAAGAGACCTAAAGAGATGTTTGATTCCTTGACCGATCTATTTGAAGGGAAGAACATAAATCAGAAGATGACTTTGAGAAAGCAGTTGAAGAATGTAAAGATCCATAATGTAGAGACCATACAGTCATACTTTACAAGGGTCTCTCAAATCAAAGAACAACTTGAAGTAGTGGAAGAAGAAGTAGAGAATGGAGAAATTGTGATAACCACCTTGAATGGCCTCCCAGGATAATGGGATTCATTCATTCGAGGAATGTGTGCTAGAAGGAAGTGATTACTTTTAGCAGACTCTGGGAAAAGCACACACAAGATGAAGCTCGACCCATAATAAGAGAAGAGAAAATGGGAGCAACTGAAGATCAAGCGCTCACGATTCAAAGAAGATCCTTCAAGCGATGAGGAATATGAAGAACTCAATTCTTGAAGAACCTCTTATCCATGTTAATCATTTGGATAAGAAATGATGTTGTTATGAATGAAGAAGATGATGAAGCTGAAAGAAGGAGTCTACCCACAAAACAAATAAAGATGAGTATTCAATTGTCATTTCATGATATTGTTTTGTTATGCATTTGTTTATATTCAGTTGATGTATTATGCATGATAGAATGTTTGCATTAATTACAGTATACTACTAATATGCATGTGATGGGTAACTAGCTCATGGTGCTATACAAATATCCATTGCTACTTATATAGAATGAAACCTCTTTGCTGACATATTGGATTAGTGCACAATCCCAATGATGTCATGGTAGAGATGGAAGGCATCTAGAAATTTTCTGTGAGATATGGATGAATGTTGTATTGGCTAAAATAGTTGCAAGATTATATCTTTATGCATAAGAATTTTCCATTATGAATATGCCTTATGAAATGTTTCTAACCATACAACTAATGCATTTTACTTGTAGGAAATATCGCGTACAATCACCTACAAGAAAATAAAGACGAGACTTGTTTTGAAGAACAAGTGATGACAGTTCAAGAAATAATCCAAGAGTGAAGAATAATATGATGAATGCAGTTATGTGACACTATTGAGCGACATCATTGATGTAGAACCTTCCAGCTATGAAGAAGTATCCAAGAAGAAAGGGAAGGAGAATACCAATTCAAGAAGAATGATGTCCAGGATGCAGTATCGAGACCTGAAGGGAAGTCCGTAATGTATTCGATATGGATCTAGACAATCCAACATGCAGTAGATGGAAACATCATGGGATACAAGGCAAGATTAGTAGCATGAGGCTTCTCATGGAAAGAAGGCATAGACTACGAAGAGTCATTTGTAGCCATTGGAAGTTAAGACACATGACAGGCAGATTCATGTGTGCAAATTAAAAAAGGCCTTGTATGAGTTCAGAATACACCCATGGGATAACACATACATAAGGAGCTTGAAGATCACCTAGAGTGATGAAGATCTTAACCTTTTCTATAAGGTTGAAGATGAGGATGACAAGCTCACAAATGGGTGTGAGAAGAACATTTTCAAGATAGAGGATCTTGGTATCCAGTGACCGTAGATGGATACATAGAATAATAGTAGCATATGAAACTACTTGTCACTCCAGTACATGATACATAGAGTACAAAAGGCAGAGGGAGAACGATGCTCCGCTTCAGAGGGAGTGACTACAAAATATCCTGAGGTTCAACATGGTACGCCAAGATGGACAGCTCACTGATGGCTCTAGGATTTACTAAGAGTAAAGAATATTCCAATATTTGCTTCAGGGTTGAACGTAGGAGACCAGTGATGCTCCTGTTGTATGTTGATGACTTGTTCCTGACAAGGAAAGTGGAACTCATTAAATTTGCAAGAAGGAGACTTGCTGCCAAGTTCAAGATGAAGGACTTGGGTATGGTACATTACTTTCTAGACATGGAGGTGTGGCAGAGTGCAAATAGAATCTCCCTTGGACAAGGGAACTATGCAGTAGAGATCCTGAAGAGGTTAAGGATGATGGACTGCAAGGCCATCACCACACCTATGGCATCAGACATGAAGCTATTGAGTGATGCTTCATCAGAGTCGGTTGATGCTACGATGTATCATCAAATGATTGGGTCCTTGATGTACCTGACAAATATGAGACCATATATTTTCTTTGCTATGAACACATTGAGCCAGTTCCTAATATATCTGAGACATGTTCACCTGATTGCTGCAAAGCATATTCTGAGGTACTTGAAGGGTATAGTTGACTATGGGCTCAAGTATGAAGTGAATCAGAAGACTAACCTGGAGGGTTATGTGGATTCATATTGGGCATGTAGTGCCATTGATAGGAAGAGAACTTTGAGGTTTTTCTTCAGTATGAGATCAGGTGTGATATATTGGTTTAGCAAGAAGGAGTCCTGCATGGTGCTAAGAACAACTGAGAGAGGAGCAATGAAGCTCTAGTTTGTGATCCAGGCTGAGATCTCTTGAAAGAGGGATTTCTAGCATAGTTGAGGAGATAGGTTTCCTAAGCATAAAATCTTGGTGAATCTCATAAGTTTCTCAGACGTAAACGGACCAACGGTCCTGTAGGTTGTCCTCAGATGTAATTGGTCTTGGCAAAGTTCGCATGTTATCCTTGGACATAATCAGCCCCGATGTGATTCTATGCTAGAAATGGCCAGAGTGAAGTTTGCGTACTTAAGGGATAAGATTGGTGTTCTCCATATCGAGGTCCCTTCCAAAGGGAAGTGATGAGTCCTTGAGCCCTTCTCACATGGTGGTAGGCGGGGCCTCCCATAGTCAGATATAAGTGTTGGGCGACCCTTTCTGACATGGATGCTGGATGTGTTCCTCCCATGGTTAGATATAAGTGCTTAAGAAGATGAAGACCTACATGGAGGCTAGGCCTACAACAAGCATGAAAAATGGCTGGCTCTATAGAACTTCCTGTGACGATTAGAATTGAGAGATAGCACAATTTGATCGAAATAGCGGAAGCAGTGATGATGATAATGATGATCCAGTGATGATCCATATTTGATGATGATCCATATTTGATGATAATCCAGTGATGATCCAACTTTGATTATGATCCAAACTTGATCTAGTGACGAAGACTTGTGTTGATGAATTGTGTCAAGAGAATACCTTCCTAGATAAGAGGGAGTGTTAATGTATTTGTAACTACAGAATGTATTCAATTGTATATTTTATATATTGTATTCCATTATACCTCGATGTTCCTATCGGGGTATACCTTGATGTTCATTAATATAATAAAGTCATGTAAAGTCAATGAGGTTAACCCTCCATTGTAAGTCGGGGAAATAGTCCCCACAATTGAGTTCAGGTTAACCCTCCTTATTGATCATAGGGGAAAAGTCCCCACAGTTGAGGGGAACTAGGGTTATTAGACTCTCATAGAGAAGTTGTCCTTGGTAAGTAATTGTCAAGTCAGAAACTAGTATAAATAGAGAGTGAGCCTCTCTATTTGTCATACACACTCACTCAACTGGGGTGCATGAGTGAGAGAGGAAGTGATGGCACAAGTGAGAGAGATAAGCTGTTGGAGATCATCTTTATGTTTTCGGGTTTTAATTTTTCTACTGGTGCTCATTCTATCTCTGAGGAAGTTATGGGGTTTTCTCCTTTATGGTTTCCCTGAGGAAAATTCTTTGTGGCTCTTGTCTCTTGTGATTTTTTTATGCATGTTATTCTCTCAGATAAGATCCTAAGATCATATTGCTTGAATGATAAAAATCTAACATGAATATTCCTTCATAAGTGATATAAACTACAATACTCGTGTTTGTTTGATGAACCCGTTTGGAGCACATCGAGAAAAATACTATATAATGTATAATGTTACATGTTATGGGATGCACACATCTACAACAAAATTCCTACATCTCATGTCTGACAACATTTGATACAATCATCATGGCTCACTTTTCTTGTGGCTATATACCTTTTATATCATGAAATAACCCTTCATAGTTAATACATTAATTTTACATAGGTACAAGAATATATGAGATCGCCAACTACTCCCAGCATCGGGAGCATATTCAAGAAGTATACGTCTCGCAGCATGATCTCCACATGTTGCCTGTGTATGATGAAAAATTTCCTCCTTACATCCTAGAAACTCACTAGTGTCTCAAGTAGTAATCCCAAACTCTTCATCAAAGGGATCTGCATGAACTTGAGAAGCCCACAACGGGCTAGCATGCCTTGCACATTGGCATCCCGCAGAGCCTCCTCTTAGATATCTTTGTAGTTCCACTCCCTCCATACAGCACCAGGCATCCTGCATAAGCATCAAACCTCTGTTATCCTTAGATTTCAGCAAAAAACTCACCCCGTGGTTAGGTCGCTCCTTGTTTCCCAAATCTAGTGACCAAGTTGCCCCTTTGGGCCAAACAGGAGTGCCCAAGTCGCCTTTTTAGGACAAACAGGAGTGACCTAAATTCAGACCTTTCTACCCGAGGGGAGCTACCCAACCACTCCTGTATAACCAGAAAGAGTGACCCAATCACTCATGTGGCCTCGAAATGAGCACCCCAACATGAAGAATCCTTAGCAAAGCATTCTGGGCCTCTGGGTGAGGAAATCGGTAAATTAAACCATAGAAAAAGATGAGATTTGCAAGAACTCTTACCTACAAGTTGTGGATAAAAAAAACACTGGTCAAAATGGAAAATATCAGCAAAAGAAGTTCGGGGCCCTCCTCTCCAACTCAGCAATGAAGGGGACACTTGTCATGGGGGCCCCACCTAGTTATAGGCCTCATTAGGTCTATTTTTCTTCTGAGCATAATAGAACCATCCAAAGTCCGTTTGGGACACCGTTCGCACTGTTGGTTTTAGTTTTCCGCTTTGTATATTTTTATAAGACCTTTGTCTCATGTTTAGTACTTGATTTTCTGGACCATTTCTTGAAAGTCATTTCATTTTGCATGCATTTGGAATATAACTATCTCCGGACCTATACTTACATCATATGTAGTCTAGTATTCCCATCGCAACTTACATCGATTCTCCAAACCTATTCCCGGAGGTCACCTCAATTTGTGTTCCCCTGTCGCATCTATTCACATGCTTTTGCCACATCGATTTGTGTTCCTCTGCTGCCAACCATCCCGTGCATGTATTGATATGTTCAAGAGCCACCTACTCCATCTGTGATGCACAGTTGGTCACCTTTGACCACCTTTCACTGTCCCACCATGGGGCACCACTAGTGCCCTAGACTTGGTTGACCATAATGGAGTTTCTATTAAGCTCTTTTCTAACTCCTAAATGAATGAAAATATCGTCGAGCACATTTGCTTCCTTTTCTGCTCGGTAAAGTACTAGAAGGAGCTTCTACATAGCCTCTCTTATCTCCTATTGCGAACTATGTAGACTAACATACAAAAAGGACCACCTCATCATATTCAAGCTAGGAACATATCCCTTTGCATCCTTTTATTCTTTCTTGGGAATCGGGACCGAACTGTATGAAAAAGCTCACCATGAGTTTTCTTTAAGCTCTTTTCCAACCTTATCATAAAGAAAATATTGCCGAGAAAACTTGGTTTCATTCATGCTCGTAAAATTATTTGAATGACCGTCCAATCAGTATAGGTTTAACCTTTTCTGACCTGATTGGACTACCAATGGTAAAGAAGTCTCCCATCCCCCCAAGGATGGAAGAGCTCTCCTATGTACACTTTTATTTTTTTCAGGCACAAGAGACTATCAATAAAAAATAGACCCCACTGGAGTGTTCTCCATGCTTTTAGACTCTCTAAAATTGAAAGCACCATCGAGCATTTAATTTCTCAGGCTCACTAAAAATCCATGAGATCATACCATAACGGTGTCTTTAGACACCACCCCATATGCCATAGTTCGACAGCAATCCCCCATTGGGTCGCCTTTGTTCAGAGTATTATGCGATGAGTCTTCCTTGGATCCCATGAGTATCAAGTTACTTACCCCCCGAAGTACTTCCCATCTGTAGTTACATTCCTAGTATAATAGTTACGATACCTCTCCTTTGAGTCATTTTCATTTGTTGCCAGACCAGCCCTACCATTGTACTCTGAACAAAGGAAGTTTGAGTCCCCTGTGATTCCTTGCCCCTATTTCCCCATTCAGTGTCTTAGTCCCCAGTTTGTCTCACATATTTGGTTATCTCCCTCATGCTTCTGGTCAAAGAAACTTCATCGCCTTGGTCAGTTGTAGGTCTCCCTCTTTCAACGACAACACATCTATTCCAAAGGATAGACCTAGAGGTCCTTGTATCATGGTTTCATTAACCTCATTAATGAGTTCCTTGGACCACTTGAGAGGAGTCCTTAGTGCCTCTCAAGATTGTTGTGACTCATGTGCTTGACTTCGGCTACATCATTGCACTGTTGAGATTCATACAGGGTATTGGCCTGTACAATATTTGGTCAAAGACCTTGGTTGTCACTTGACTCTAGCACATTGGTGAGTCTATTTAGGGACCTAGATAGGTTCATGTTCCTTGTGATTTTTGGGTTGCATTGGAGATAGTGTTCAGAAGCCCTAGAGAAATGCTTTTGTATAGATTCATAATTGATGCAGTATATTGTACCATAGAGACTCTCACTCCCCGTTAGTGAGTCCCTACAACCATATAAACTTCCAGATCCAACAGGTCATCAGTTGTGAATATATAGCATTCCATGAGAATTCCATGGGTCTGATGTATCAGTTATTTAGATCAGTATTATATTCAGCCTCTCGTGGAGGCCACCATTATGTAACACCATTTGTATAGGATCGTCTCTTGCACTTTGGAGCCTAGATCACATTATTCTTTTTGATATTGTTATGGGCATGGGTATGCCCGCCTTGTCCATATACATGTCACATATTTTTTGTATCTTACCCATTGATGGAAACCAACATTAATACAAAACCAAAGCCACCGTGTACCAAACCAGGAAGCACTGCCTCTCCCCAAAGATCCTATGATGTCCATCGGCCATACGATGAGCTCCTACCCTCACACATCACGGGGCAATCTGTTAACCCAAAAAAATACCCAACTTGCTCCATATGGCCTGCAACACATGAAGACATGCATTTCCTAACCCTTATTGACCCCCACATCCTTGTTTAAGCTATGCTTTCCCCTCAAAGGCTCACAAAATATCAAAAAGGGGCTTAAAAACCCACAAAAGAGCCAAAATAGCTCACAAATGGCCTAAATCCATAAAAAAAGGGGATAAAAACCCTAGAAGGGCCTAAAAATCTCAAAAGGAGCTAAGAAAGAAATGTAAAAGAAATTAAAACCCTAAAAAGGGCTTAAAACCTTGACCAAGGGATAGAAACCCTAAAACAAGAGAAAAAAGCTATAAATAAGAGGGTGGGGGTCACTTTCAAGACACGCCCATTTCTTCCTACTATTATTATTCCCACATGAGTGCCTTGAGAAATCATCATTCTCAAGCCACTCACTCCCTTCACTTCATCTCCTCCATTAGCTAAACCTCTTATGTGTTGAGCCTTGCTCCACACCATCCAACTTTGTGGAGAGGCAACTTCTTGAGCTTGGGCATGGTGGCCCCATTTTAAATCCAACTGGAAGGTATATGGTCCCACTACTTTTTTTCTTTTAGTTCGTAGGTTATTTAGATGTATATGCTGTGATTTTTGACATTTTTGCTGCAGGTTTTTCTCTGTTTACCTCTAACAATTTGCTGTAGGTATTTCTCCATTCACAGACTCTATCCTTCCATCTTATAGACGAAAAGTAGGTGCTTCTGCATATAGCTAGGGCTATGTGCTGTTGCACCTCCCTTCCGTCTAAAGGACGAAAGGGTAGAGTCAATGGAGAAAAGAAAAGCAACAACAAACTGTTAGCAAATAAAACAAAAAAATAAAACACCTACAGATTACAAAATAAATAAGAAAATATGAATCATTATACCTTCCTATCTGGTTTGAAAGAGGGCCACCATGCCCACACACAAAAGCTGTCTCTCCATAGGCTAGGAATGGGTGGAGCTTTGGCTCAACACACCAAGGGAATGAGCAAATGGAGGAATGGAGTTGTGGGGGAATGAATAGCTTGAGAGTGAAAGGTCTCTCAAGCTACTCATACAGGAATTATAACAACAAGGAGGAGGAATCATGTTTGATGGTGACCCCCACCCCTCTACTTATATCTTTTTCTCCACTTAGAGCTTTTAGCCCTTGATTAAGGTTTTGGGCCCTACCTATGGTTTTGGGCCCTTTTTCCTTAATTTGTAGCTCGTTTTGGGGGATTTAAACACTTTTAGGGATTTTAGCCCCTTTTAGGGCCTTTTAGCCCTTTTGTGGGATTTTTAGCCCCTTTGTGAGCCTTTTGGCTCCTTAGTGAGCTATTTTGGCTCTTTTGGGGTTTTTAAACCCCTTTTAATTATTTTTGAGCCTTTGGGAGAAAAACATAAACTAAAAATGGGTGTGGGGGTCAAATGGCTTAGGATATGAATGTGTGTAAATGGTGTAGGCTAGACAAAGCATGTTGAGAAAATTTTTGTGTTAAGAGATTTCCCCCTGATGTTTTAGGACAGGAGCTCACCATATGGCCGATGGACATCATTGGATCATTAGGATAGTGGAGAGACATGTGAAGAAGTAGTGCTTCCTGGTTCAGTACATGGTGGCTTTTGCTTTTGTATTAATTTTGGTTCCATCAATGGGTGAGATAAAAATAATGTGTGACATGTATATGGATGAGTCAGCCATACCCATGCTCATAACAATGTCAAAATAATACTGTGATCTAGGCTCTAAAATGCAAGAGCTGATCATGTACAACTGTTGTTATATAGTGGTTTCCTCAATGAGGGGATGAATACAATACCGATATGAAGAATTGATACATCAGACCCATGGAATTCTCATGGAACGTTGTATCTTCATAACTGACGATCTACTAGATCTAGAGGTTTAGATAACTGTAAGGACTCACTGACGAAGAGTTAGAGTCTTTATGGTACAATACACCGCATCTAGCATGAATCTACACAGAAGCACTACTCTAGGGCTACTGAAGACTATCTCCAATGCAACCCAGAAATCGAAAGGGACATGAACCTATCTGGGTCCCTTAATTGACTCACCAATATGCTGGAGTCAGGTGACAACTAGGGTCTTTGACCAAATACTATATGGACCAATACCCTGTATGAATCTAAATGGTGCGATGATGTGGCTGAAGTCGAGCACGTGAGACACAACCTCTCAAGGACTCCTCTCAAGTGGTCCAAGGAAATCATCAATGAGGTTAATGAAACTAGGATACAAGTACCTATGGGTCTATCCTCTGGAATAGATGTGTTTTTGTCGACAAAGGGAGACCTGCAATTGACCAAGGCAATGATATTTCCTTGCCCAACATCGTGAGGGAGATAACCAAAGGTGTGAGACTATCTGGGGACTGATACACTGAATGGGGGAACAAGGGCAGGAAGAGCATGGAGGACTCACACTTCCTTTGTTCGGAGTATGATGGCAAGGCTAACCAGGAAGCAAGTGAAACAGAAAAGAGAAATAGAGAAACTACACACAGTCGGTTTCATCTATCCCATTGCATACACCACTTGGGTTTCTAACCCTGTTCCCAGAAACAAAAAATAGGGAACCATCCGGGTGTGTACAGACTTCTGAGATTTAAATCTGGCTTGTCCCTAAGACAATTTCCCAACATCATTCATCGATCAAATCATTGACGTGTGTGCTGGACATGAGGTCTTTTCCTTCATGGATGATTTTTCCAGATACAACCAAATTCAAATCCAGAAGGAAGATCGATACAAGACTATGTTCACCACCCCTTCGGTCACATTCGCATATCGAGTAATTCCCTTTGGTTTGAAAAAAATTGGAGCCACCTTCTAGAATTCCATGATGTATTTCTTCCACAACCTCATCCACATTATACTGGTTTATCTGGATGACCTCACGGTTCAGTCTTGAAAGCGAGCACAACACATAGACGACTTGCGGAAAGTATTTTTGCGATGTCCCAAGTACAAAATCTGCTTGAACCCCCTCAAGTGAATTTTTTGTGTCTCAGTAGGTCATCTGCTTGGGTTCATCATGTCCCATAAAGGGATAATGGTTGACCCTCTCAAAGTGCAAGCTATTCTTGATCTCCCCTCACTATGAACTCTGCACCAACTTCAGAGTCTTCAAGGCAAATCCAACTTCCTTCATCGCTTTGTACCAAAGTATGCAATGAAAGCACACATATTCTTACGCCTGATCCATACCATCATTCCATTTATTTGGGATCAGTTGGTGCAGGAATCGTTCGATGCACTCAAACAAGATCTGGCTTCGGCACCATTACTCTCTGCACCTTACTTCACCCAAGACTTCATCCTTTATGTGTCGGCCTCAAAAAATGCCATTTCCTAAGTCTTGGTCCAAGAATATGATGCTCAACAAGAGCATGTGATTTATTACATTAGCTATAAGTTGACAGGTCCCCCACTGCGATATTCACCCGAGGAGAAACTAGCCCTCGTTGTTCTATTCTCATCCCAGAAACTGTGCCACTACATTATCACAAACCATACCTGAGTAGTGGTTGATTCCAACCCAATGAGGTACCTATTAAGCCGTACCATCCTATAAGGCCACACAACCAAGTGGGTAGTTTTTTTCCAAGAGTTTGACTTGGAGTTTGTTTCCCCAAAAAGAACCAAGGCACTAGTGCTAGCCACGCTCATGACAGACGTGACCCCATTGTCCACACCACCACCACTCAAGGATGACCTTCCCGATGACTTCTTATTTTTCATCTCCATGGAAGACCCTTGGTATGGGGCCATTCTTTTGTACTTGCACACCCAGAAGTTCGAGGCTCATTTGAGCTGTGAAGATATATGACACATTCAACATTAGGCCACTCGCCATCTCCTGATTGGAGATGTGTTGTATCGTCATGGCATCGACACCATATTATTTCGTTGCCTCACCCATGATGAGGCTAAAATGGTCCTTAACGACTATCATAGTGGAGCCTATGGTGGCCACCTTTTGGGGTTGGCAATCGCTCAAAAGATTCTATGTGCCAGCTATTTTTTTCCTACTATCTTTGCTGATTGCAATGAGGAAGTCAAAAACTGCTGCAGCTATCATCTCTTTGCCGCAAAGGAAAGAACTCCCCTTACACCATTACACTCGATGGTCATAGTCGGTCCCTTCTGTAAATGGGCAATTGAATTCATGACAATTATCCCTACCTCAGCCAATGATAATAAATACATTATTGTGGCTGTTGATTACTTCACCAAGTGGGCCGAGGCCATTCCCACATTCGATTTCAAAATTAAAATGACAACATGTTTCTTCTTTAACCACGTCATTTCTCGTTTTGGTGCTCCACAACAGATTGTATCAGACCATGGTAAACACTTTAAAGACGCTTCCTGGGATGAACTTTCAACCATGTTGAAGTTTGAGCAACAGTTCTCATCCTCCTACTACCCCCAAGGAAATGGCCAAGTTGAGGAGGTCAACAAAATCATCAAAACCATGCTCCAAAGGATGGTAGGAAACCATAAAACCAAGTGGCACCACATGTTGTTCTCCACCCTATGGGATTACCACACATCCACAAAACCATGACTAGCTTCACCCCTTTCCGCTTAGTACATGGCATCGAATCAGTACTCCCCATAGAGTGCCAGATACCATCACTCTGCCTCATAGTGGAACTCCTCCTCGACACTTCTCCTTTGGAAGAATGCCTCCTCCAATTGGAACTAACCAATGAGGACTGTTGAGCTACGCTCCAAGCCATCAAAGCATCCAAGATTCGGTCAAATTCCCATTATGACTCCCATGTCCAACTGCACATCTTCAATGAAGGTGATATGGTCTTTGTTTACAACCAAGCCAACGACAAGTTGGGGAAGAGAAATTCTAAATCCATGTGGTATAACCCATATGTTGTCCACTGCTGCCTTGGAAAAGGGGCATACATTCTAGCTGACTCTGATGGAAAACTCTTGGAGAACCCCCGTAACGGGATATATCTCAAGATATTTTACGCTTAACATCACCAATGAGTCACTTGTAGTGTAGTTTTGTCCTTTTTGTTTTACACAGTTTTTGAAGTGAGTCTTACATCTTATTTCCTTAACCACTCTAGATGAATCCTACCTCTAGTTGCTACATTGGATTTGTTGCTGGAGCAAGCAGATGGTCTCCAAATCTCGCCTGGGTTACATGGGTTATATATTCTTTGTCACATGAGTTGATCCATATTGATGGAATATGTGTGTGCATTGCAACCAAAAACTAGGATGAGTATGATGGTGTCATAGGCCTCTTGGTTTCCACTATTCAAATGGGTATTCTCCACCTTGATGTCTTCCTATGCTCCCATCTTCTTGTCTCCTAGTTGAATAACCACTACCGGGGGAGTGATCCCTGCCTCTTGAGAAAGTTCCTACGCACTAAATAGATGGTTAGAACATTTGAATCCATCACATTCACACATGTTCCTAGAAACCTCAATAGTGTAGAAGATCAATTGGCTAATGACATTCTAGAATGGCATATTCATCATCGCACATAGGAAACATATAAAAAATTGCATCATGCATACATATGTAACATACATCATCTAGGCATTTTTCACTGATGAGCACCATAGATGAAATGTCATGATGCGGTTTTGGGGGCACTCCCATACCTCCCCTTCAAACAACATTATGGATGATTCGATCAGACTCAGGCTGTTCAAGTGCACCCTCATAAGCGCTGCAGCCAAGTGGTACATTGAGCTTTCGCAAGCTTCCTACTTGAGCTTCAACTCTTTAGCCTTCATGTTCCTACAGTATTTCCAACTCTCCATCCGCTATGACGAGGGCATGGAGTTACTCCTTTCTTTCCTCCAAAATATGGTAACTCACATAACCAACCACATCTACAAGTGGCAGGGAGGTCGCAGCCTGTGCAAGATTAAGATTGACGACAGAATATTCCTTAATTGGTTTTTAAAAACCTTACTACCGCCCATCACTAAGGACATCTCCTCTAAACGTCCCTAAACCGAGGAAGAGGCCATCCTAAAGGCCCAATAGTTTGACTTTATCTATGCTCAGTATGGATATCTTTACCCCATTATTCCATATGCCCCACGGGCCAGAACCTCCCATCGCAATACCCAGGGGAATCCCATGCTGCGGACAACATCATAAGATCCATCTCCCAGTAGCAACAACACTACACAACACCTCCTAGTATGACACTTCACATAAGCAACCCCCCTAGTGTTGTGCAAACTCACCCACTACTTGAATACTCAAGGATGATGTCTGATTCCGGAGCCACAACCTCCTACGCACAACCTGCACCACAACAACATGTCCATGCACCAACTTGGATAGAACAACAGTATTCAGGACAAATGACCAGATTTGTAGCCCCCCTAGCTCTTCCAGTCTACTATGCACCACCTGTGCAAGCCACTTTAGCCCCCACCCCAGCTCCATTAGCACCCTTGCGACAAGTTTTTTCCTAGCAAAATCATCCCAACCAAACTGCCCCCAATAACCAACTGAGATAGGAATCAGGGAAACAACAAACTGCAAGGAGGTGACCAATAGTGAAATCCTCCCAACAATACCATAGCAAATTGGCCGGTTCAAAATCCCCAACAACCCAACCCACCTAGAAGAAATGCCCCATTACAGGTAAATCAGCTATGCAAACTATACGACGTCTACGGTCACTATACGCATGAATGCCCCTTCATGGTTCGCGCTAAGCAATTCATTTAGAACAAATTTCAGCATGGTACCAACACGATAGCTCAAGATAAACCTAATCCAGTACCACCAGGCCCTCCACCCATGGTGCTCCAGAACCTGTTACCACTTCAAGGACTGGTAGCAACCACACTTGCGCCCGCTCCTGCTCCCTTAGTCCCTGCCATGGCCCCGCCTATAGAGACAAGGGTTCATCACCTGCTAGCCATGACAACTAACGAGGTCAACTTGCAAAAAAGGCAGAACCAATATGGGTCCACTACCAAAACCATTGACCTATCAATAGCATCCATGTCCAATGCCACCAACACATCCCTCCATCTACCTACACCTCCCTTTGATGGGACGACCCGAGGACCATGACCCCCCATGTGGCGGATTTCCAACAACGCCATGGCTAGAGACGTGGTGAACTATAGCATCGTTGATGACTTGGCCTAGTCAATTACGACCATGTCTGCTCTAAAAGTGATGAAAACATGCCCAACTCAGTGGAAATAATTGTTAGCCACACTCGAAGCCGTAGATTCCTATGACTCCAAACTGATTACCTTCAATTTGGACAACGGAGAGCCTAGGATTCCATCAACTATCACCTTCCAAATTACGGGTTCAATATAGAATTTGGTCATGCATCGATGTATTATCGATGAGGGGGCATCCACTTGTGTCATGTCAACATTGGTTTGGCAGAAACTTGGTTCTCTCATCCTCCAACTATCAACCACCAAATTGCGTGCTTATGATTGCCACCCCGCAAAATCCCAAGGCATCCTTCCACATTCCCCCATATCATTAGCCGGTAAAATCGTGTTGATTGATATAGAGGTGGTCAACGCACAGTTGAATTATAACCTTCTCTTGATACAGAGTTACATGTATGCCATAAGAGCCGTGTCATCCACCGTGTTCCACCTTATGATGTTCCCTCATGATGGGAATATTGTGATGGTGGATCAACTAACTTACCATGATCCACAGGGGCCGACTGCTCTAGCCAATGCCATCCCCACTATGGATACTTCCTTCAAGAATGCAACCACTCCTTCATTGTTGGCCCTAGGTCCCAGGTTGTTCACCGATATGACCATGACATCTTCTTTTCTATTCTTACCTCCCACATCAGTACCAAGCGAGATTGAATATTTGTGCATGCTCTCATCCATCACCATTGCACCCAAACTCCAACCATAGCTGCAACCCCATTCGTAGCCGCAGTTCCATCCACAGCTGCAACCCCATTCATAGCTGCAACCCCATCTATAGCTGCAACCCTATCTGCAGTCGCAAAATCAACCTCAGTAATTATTGGGGTTCATTCCTGATCAACATGATTCTTTTCCTTTTCCTTTTCCTTTTCCTACCATCCAGGATTGTGAGTAATCCTGTCTTGGAAGCCTGCAATTTACAGGATTTCACACTAGGAGTTCTTGTGTGGTACCTTGAACCACCTACCCTACCTCTGAGGCCCCATGATGTGTTGAATCCTGCCCAACCAATTGAGATGATGTCACACCTACCTCTTGGTCCATCAAAGACTCCTCTCATCTCCAAGCCTGCCCCTCTTCCTCCAACAGAGACTAGGGGAAAGGCCACTAAAACCATAACCAATACCATTTATATGATCTCTAGCACTAGTTTCCATTCTATATCGTCAGTCGTGGAAGACCCACCTGATCTATCCCAACACCACTTACGTGATGACAGAGAGATATGTAAGACCACCTCCGGTTTTACCCCATTCCCTTTAAACCTTAGTGTGGAATCAGTTCTTCCCATAAAATACGAGAACCTATCACCCCATCTTGCCAATGACCTTCATCTTAGCAAGGGGGAATACCTCTTCGCTGACTCAGACGGTCACCTCTTAAAGAAGTCATGTAATAGGCTCCACCTCAAGAGATTTTATGCATGATATAACCACTATGAATCCCTTATAGCGTAGTTTTTTCTTTTTTTTTGCCACTTTTTTGCATCATTTTTTCCATGAGTCGGTGACCCCCTCCAATACTGGTTCCATGTCTAGTCACAGTGAGTCCATTATAGAACTCTATTACATCCTTTGCATGTGAGAAGGTTGATATGATCCCTATCCCTGTGCCGCTGGTAGCCCATTGGATGGTGCAGTCCCACATATGCACATGCACACAGTATGTCGCACATATGATCTAGCTACAACCATGCTAGCATACCATCAGGTCCCTAGACCTATCCTGGAGGACGAGGCCTCTTCGTATCTCCCTGGTTTTCCACACTCATGTATGGATCATTCTCTACCAGAATAGGAAGCTGCCACCATTGTGCGAAAAGCTCTTGGGTTGAGAAATGACCTTCTAGACTACCTCCCTCCCTACCGATTCTCAGGTCCATTTCCTGGAGTCACGTGGATTTGCGTACCACCATGTGAATCGCACATTGTGTGTTGAGCTAGCTTCGTACCCATAGGCCCCTAGTTGGTCTAGTTTTTTCCCTATGCATCACTGCACTAGGGGCAACACCATTAGATGCTAGGTAGAGTCATCCAGAGTCTATTTGAGACACCCCTCACACCTCCAGGTTCGGTTTTACATCCTCTTTCTTTTGATGAGACCATTGTATCATGTTTACACATGCTTTTTCGGACCTTTCTCCAGAAGTCACCTCGATTTGCATGTCTTTTTCGCATTGATTCATGTGCCTCTGCCACATCAATTTCCGTGCCTCTACCACAAACTACCCCATGCATGTATTGGTATGTTCAAGAGCCACCTACTCCATCTATGTTGCACGGTTGGTCACCTTTGACCACCTTTCACTGTCCCACCATGGGGCACCACTAATGCCCCTGACTTGGTTGACTTTTGTTAATCTCTTTTCTAACTCCTAAAAGAAAGAAAAAATTGTCGAGCGCCCTTGCTTTCTTTCCCACTCGTTAAAATATAGGAAAGGGCATCTACATAGTATCATTTCACTCCTTTTGCAAACTATATATACTACCACATGAAAAGGACCACCTTGGCACATTCAAGCCAAGAACGTTTCCCTCTGCATCCTTTTATGCTTTCTCGGGCATTGGGACCAAAATTTATGAAAAAGCTCACCATGGGATGTCTTTAGGCTCTTTTCCAGCCTTCACATGAAGAAAATATCACCGAACAAACTTGGTTTCATTCATGCTAGTAAATGTATCTTAATGACCATCCAGTCAGTATAGGTTTAACCTTTTTTCAGCCTGATTGGACTACAGGCAGTAAAGAAGTCTCCCATCCCCTAAAGGATGGGCGAGATCTCCTATGTACAATTTTATCCTCTTTCAGGTACATGATACTATCAATGTGTGGAAATTGAACCAGGTGATAGATTAATTTTACTCACAACAATTAACAATTGATCATGCAAAATCACTCACAAAAGAGACTGAAATTGGAGCTGAACACTAAACTGTATTAAATCAGTGTACAATATCCAACCCTGTAATAACATAGGCTGCTGAATAAATAGAATACATCAAGGATTCAAATGCATCAGGAGCAAATCAAATCTAGCATAAAGCATGCTTACTAAAAATAAGCAAATCCCCCATAGGTGTAAAAAGCTGATCCCAAATCTGTCATGGAGCTCACGAATTGGAAAAATGGATCAGGTAAGCTAAAGAGTGGTGGAATGGCATCTCATACATGCTTTTGAAAGGAGAAAAGAGTGGAGGATGAAGAGGACAAAAACCTAGTTCACCTCACCTAGTCTAACTTTTCCATTTGCCTTAAAACACTGAAAAAGCAGGGAATAAAGCAGAAAAAGCAGAAGGGCGCCTAGGAGGCCAGGAATAAAGCGGATTTGATTCCTTGGGATTTCCCATGCGCTACATGAGTCAAATAAGGAAAGTTTGACCACTATGGATAGGTAAAAGACAACTTGCACAAGGTGGGACACATGAACTAGGCTAATAAGACAAAAATAATTAAATTAATGTCTAAGTGCGTAAACTATGGGTTGATTATTCTAACACAATGAAAAAGAGACCCCATTGGATTCTTCTTCATGCTTTCAGATTCTCTAAAATTGAAAGCACCATCGAGCATTTACTTTCTCGAGCTCACTCAAAATCCACGAGATTGTACCACAACTATGTCTTTTGGTGCCACCCCATGTCTTACAGTTTGGCATCATTCCCACTTTGGGTTTCCTTTGTTCAGATTATACTATGATGAGTCTTCCTTGGATCTCATGAACACAAAAAGTGTCTACCTCCCCCAAGTACTTTCCATGTCCAGTTACATTCCTGGTATAACTGCTATGATCCCTTTCCATTTCACTTGCTTCCTGGTTAACCCTACCATCATCCTATGAACAAAGGAAGTTTGAGTCCTCCATGCTATTCCTGCCCCTGTTCCCCCATTCAATGTGTCAGTCCCCAGATTGTCTCACACCTTTGGTTATCTCCCTCGCGTTGCTGGGGAAGGAAACATCATTTCCTTGGTCAGTTGCAAGTCTCCCTCTGTCGATGATGACACATATATTCCAAAGGATAGACCCATAGGTCCCTGTATCCTAGTTTCATTAACCTCATTGATGATTTCCTTGGACCACTTGAGAGGAGTCCTTAGTGCTTCTTAGGATGGTTGTGTCTCATGTGCTTGACTTCATCCACATCATCACACCGTTGAGATTCGTAGAGGGTATTGGTCCGTACAGTATTTGGTTTAAGACCTTGATTGTCACTTGAATCCAGCATATTGGTGAGTCAATTAAGGGACCCAGATAGGTTCATGTCCCTTGTGATTTTGGGGTTGCATTGGAGACAATGTTCATGAGCCCTAGAGCAATGCTTCTATGTAGATTCATGATTGATGCAACATATTGTGCGATAGAGACTCTGACTCTCTGTCAATGAGTCCTTGCAGTTATGTAAACCTCCAAATCCAACAGATCATCAGTTATGAAGATATAGCATTCCATGAGAATTCCATGGGTCCAATGTATCAGTTCTTCATATCAGTATTGTATTCAGCCTCTCATTGAGGCAACCACTATGTAACAACAGTTGTACATGATCAGCTCTTGCATTTTGCAGCCTAGATCACATTATTATTTTGACATTGTTACAAGCATGGGTATGCCTGCCTTGTCCATATACATGTCACACATTATTTGTATCTCACCCATTGATGGGAACCAAAATTAATACAAAACCAAAAGCCACCATGTCCTGAACAAGGAAGCACTGCTTCTTCAAAGGTATCTCCACTATCCTAATGATCCAATGATGTCCGTCGACTACCTTTTATATCATGCAATATCCCTTCATAGTTAATACACTAATTTTACATAGGTACAAGAATATATGACATCATAGTATGTTTGCACTTTTTTTAAGAAAGTTAAATGTATTTTTAAAAATACAACAACTTTTGGCTTATGTGTTTTTGGAAATCTTGTCTTTGTCATCCATTGGATTTTCATAAATTTTTCTTTACAATATCCATTTTCAATTATTCTTCAAGTTGGAATTTCATAAATTTTCCTTTACAATATCTATTTTCAATTATTCTTCCCACTTTTATATGAAAATCATAAACTTTGTCTTTGCATTACATATTTAACTATAATGATTAACCCTCTCAAATATGAAAATAACACAAATTCACTTTACATAACTGTTATAGCGATTTTCACCACTCTAGGTGAATCACACTTTGTATGGCCTTCCCCTGTCCTGCTGCAGACTCTTTAGACCCCATGGACCACCTTTGATCCTTTGATGTTTCCTTGATCATCCCTAAAACTATATAAAAAATGATATATGTGGCATTTTACCCGATAACCGCGTACATACGCGGGTTTGACCCCTATAACCGCGTACATCGAGATGTGTGAATAATCCAAATCCTTTTGGAGTTTTCCTTGACATGGATCTGACTCATTCGACTCCTGGCCTTCCATATGCCTTGAGATCTCTTGGATTTGACCCTTCATTATCCCTTTTGAAGCTATATAAGGAACCCCTTGGTACATTGAATACAGATATAGAGAGATTGAGAGCAAAGAAACTATAGTCCATTGCTGCCGGAGCTATACTTGAGTCTGCATCCCTTTGTCCCTTTGGAACACTTTTGTGTTCTTCCCAAGATTGCCTTTGCTAGTGATCTTGCTATCGAGAGATGGAGGATTGAGGTGGTGGAGGCCCAAGTGGGGGATTCAGTTTCTCCAGTTCGCAGACGTGCCATCAGAGGTTGTATCTATCTTGTAATCTCTGATTGATATTAATAAGAACTATCTTTTCCTATCCAATGATGTGTATTTGATTTATTGTTGTATCCATTGGAATATGTCAAATGCTTTTACATTATTGATTATATATGCTAGAATAGATCTAACACCATGATATATAGTATGCTTGTATTGTTTACTTGTTGTTGAGGAAGTATTATATCAATTCAAGCTGAAGATTGGAAAGCTCAACGGGGATCTACTTGAACCATCTGGAATAAGGTACGAGGTCTGATCCTTTAGTGTTAGACATTTTATTTCTATTGCATATTGGGAAAGATTGATTTTTGGAGTCAAAGCTGTCTGTTGTGGTACCCCAAGCCATAGGAATTTTCTCCGTAACAGAATTGGCGACACTGCTAGGGAGTTCCTAGTAGTTGTCCTTTGGGGGCAACAATGGGCTTGATATTATTGATTTGCTCTCTGTTTCTCCCTGTTTCTGTGTCGCATTTTATAGTATGTTTGTCCATTGACACTCCCCTTTATTGGTTTGGCCTTGACCTTCTTTTTACCACTGCCTTCTTTGTATATGTTGGTTTTTGGACAACAGTCGCGTACATACGCAGATGTTTGGCCAAAAGGCACGTACATACGCAACTGTTCTTTATACAGTCACGTACATCCTCCCTTTTGGTGAGTCTGATGTTGTGGGAAGTTGCTGGGTGAGTTGTGAGTGTGGTTGGGTCTTCCTTGGGTCTGAAGTTGTCTGTTGGATGCTTCTTTTGCGACCAGAGACCGTTCGTGCCTATCTCAGGTATAACATCTACACTAGCATATAGGTTAGGTTCACCACCGTTTGCATTTTTTGCATGACCTTATGACCATGTCACCATGACCTTAGGTACGAACCCACTCTATTATGTCATGGAACCTTCTTGCTGCTATAGAAGTGGCATGATATGAGTGGTAGAGCTTCACCTTACATGGGTACCCTAGTTAGCGCCTTATTTACATTTTGTGCCCATGCTGATGTTTCTCCTTTAGGGTGTGGGAGTCCGTTGTATAGTACCGCCATGGCATTTAGCAAGAGCCTCATACTCCTCTTGATCTTATGTTGGCCTGTTCCCCTCCGGACTCCCCTTATGTCAAGTTGTGAATGCATTATCATGAGCTTTTCCTACCTTATTGAGCTTTATGCCGGCTCCCCTGACATTGTGGTTCAGCCATATAGCCCGAGATTGTCTCATGTCTAGCCATGCAGAGCCATTTTTCATATCCTTCGCAGCTTGATTTCCCTTTTTACCGGGAGGGGATTTTCCCCCGAGTGTCGATATCCTACACATGTATCCTTGCATTGAGCATAGGTATGTTCCACTGCTTGGAACTAGTTTGTTTTCCCTAATGACACTCGTCTCCTCCTAGTTTTTAACTATAAAGATAGTTTATTCTTTTTTCAAGATTTTCAAATAACTAAAAAAGTCCAAAAAAAAAAAATCAAAAAACCAAAAAGCCGGACAAGGAAAGATAGTATCTTTGGCAGCTGTCAAGTCATGTCGCCTTCGAACAGAGCACTGTATATCACATCCATTGGTTGGGTTATAGTTTGAATTTAGGAGCTGTGTTGGGTAAAATTATCACTAGTTAATTTACCTTCAATTAATTGTCAACCAGGGTATGTATACTTTGAGTTGCTACACTATATGTGCAGGTAAGGTAGTTTTAATGCTCGTGCTGATAGAGACTCTAGTCTACTTTCAAACAAGAATGAAATAGATGAAACTATTACTGTCCTGGATGATCTATGCTAAGGACTCATAGGTCTGTTCTAAAACAAAAGGAAATCAAGTTACTGACTGTCAAACTCAAGATAGCCTACAGCAATCTACAGCAATATGAAACTACAGTAATTTCTAAAACAATACTAATCTTCCAGGGAAACACTAATCTACAGCAACATTCCAAAGTAATCTAAAATCTACAGCAATCTTATGCTAAAGTAACTATGGCTTACTTTTCAAAACCAACAACCTACTAAGAAAAGAGTTTGCCTATCAAATGAGTATGCTCAGTCAACAATATCTAAACTCCTACCAAGGCTAATGCTTAGATCCACACAAACACTTCTAGAATCATTGCTAAAGTAAAACCTATGACCTCTTGACTCTCAATTGTCAATACACAGCCTATCAAAAGAAATCTTGGCTTGTTGTTGTTATCTCAATATACTCTGCTTATGGTTTATGCATATAAATGCACACAAGAGAACGCCAAAGTTATTCAGATAATGTTCACCAATAAATATTAGGGCTGTGCATGAAAACATTCACTTTTTCTGGTCTATATGTATATACTATAAAACTAATGTTGATTCTAAGAAATCGTATTATAAACTAGTACTCTTTTCCCAAACTCATTCAATAACAAACAACACAACTTCAGCTCCTATCTAATCATCCACTCAAAAGAATTATTTAACAAACCCTAGGTGCTCTGTGAACTAAAGTCTTGAATCCTCTGCTAGCTTTACAAATACTACAAATGATGTTCACAACATAATAAAAGCACCCTCAAGCTTTGCAAATTCGATGAAAAAAAGGAGTTATAAACCAATCCTGTAACCATTCAATGATCTCTTTAATGCTGGCAGCAAAGGAAAGGTGAAATTTTGATCTACTCTCAATCGATTCTATAATAAATCAAAGCAAAGTTATCACACAGTTTATCATTGCCGTAATCATTAATAAGCAACTCAGACTAAAAACCAAATGAGATTTTAAATACAGATCACTTCTAAATCTATTCTCTTTTCACTAGATCAAAATGCAAATGAGATTAACTAATGACCCTCAGGCATGCATTCAATTTCGATTCATAGATGAGCAAAAACACTAATATTTCTGAAAACAATGTCAAAAGAAGAAAATGTTACTCTATTGCTGCAAAATACACAATGCTAAAGTACCAAGGATTGGTGTTGAAGGGGGCCCTACCCTCAATGCCTTCCAACCTTAAATCACAACTTTAAAAGAAGATAAATACTGGATATATTGATAACATAGAGTTTACAGTCTTCTCTGAGTATCCTTCTTTACTGAGGGTTTCAAGAGTCATTTTATACTGAAGATACAAAGTAAAATTAACCGTGAAACAAGGATCGATACAGCTAACAACCCTACAGCTATCTCGGCATATCTGAGCTAAATATGGAAGCTCGAATCCCCTGAAATCCACATAATACTAAAGAGGGAAAGAAACAGCTCTTCAAACACAGGACATTCCTGAAACAACACCTGGAAAATCTGCATAGAGATCTAGAAGATGATGGAAGTCCAAGTGACATCCCCAATGTGGAAAAAATCCCCGAATCGCAAGTCAGCTAGCAGAAATTGCCCTTGGTACGCCGAGACCACTGCATGAAGGAAACAATGACCCATAAGTTGACCAAATATTTAAATAGAGGTTTAAAAGCCCAATTTTATACATAAAACAAGGTAAAGTAAGAAATAAGTAATAAAAATCACTTTACCAAAATTTATCAACATTGATCTCCATAAAGGAATGACCATGTACGAATCAACATTAACAAACTGATTATTATGTGATTTCATAAAACTTTGGCTAGAAAATGTTGTAGTGGACAGTCAAAAATAGGAAACCAACATCTCCCCCAACCCAAAGATCTTGCAGGTCCCTATGCAAGAAAGTCTCATACATCCAAGATAGAATTAAAGTCTGATCTCGCAGACTTTACTCATCATTCCCGCATTTAGCAAGTCAGATATGCTGATGAACGTCCGTGGTGATCAACAATCAAGTGTTCCAGGAGAAAAACTTGCTAACAGAAGGACTCGATCCAAAACAAATCATAAAGCTGATGGCACAAAGCTGAGAAAATCAGCATCTAAAATAGAACAAAGTGGCCCTCATTAATCGCCTTTCCATCCAGAAACTCAAAGAAATAACCATGGCCCAAATCCAAATTCAGGGCCTTCTTAGAAATTCCATCTGCTAAAGAATTATGCTCCCGGAAAACGTGCTTGAAGATCACCTGGGGGGCCATGAGGATCAAATATATTATATCTTTGCACCAATGCATCAGAGAAGGAACATCAAGTGCCAACAATCGATTGAGCCATGAAACAATTATCAAGGAGTCTCCATAAATTAGCCGAATTGGGATAGCTAACCTCATAACACTTAAAAACCCCAATTGCAATAAAACAAGGTTATGATTTTTATTAAAGGTTGCCAATCAATAATAAAGGATGAAATAGTGTCCAAGTTAACACCATAAAAGGAAAACTGTGATGAACCAATTAAATGAGTGCCAATGTTATAGCTCATCGATTTTTTTGTAGTAATGGCAAAAGCATTTAATTATAATCATAATCATTAATATATAGCAATTAAGACTTACCTAATCATGCCATGTGCATTATCTTTATCAGGTTTCTTACCTTTTCCATGTAACATGTCAATTTGCAAATTTTTTATATTCTGGCACTTCATCCAGCACTCAATCCAATACTTCAGCAAATGTAAAATACAATAGTGCTTTCAGGTTGATAAAGATAAACAAAAATTACCAGCATAGTAGTAATCACCATCATCTTGAGTAGCGGTTGTGCTTTTCAAGTAAATGCACTCACACAGTGATGTTAAACCATTAACTTTCCCAATATGCACCACTCAAATGAGTTAATAAGCAAGCAAACTGGATTAAAATTTGTTTGACCTTCAACAATTTTGTGACATAATTACCTTGTTTCCAGCTTGCTGCTGCACCTGATTGCACAAGAAACTAAACTGTGTCATGAAATCAATTTCTATTAACAATACAAAACAAACAATCAGAATGCCAACTTCAATCAATCACCCTTACTCCTATGTAACTACAATGTTCAAACAATCATAAATGCAAACTTCATTCTTGTCATTCATGCAGAACGGTTTCCACCAGGACATAGGCCACAAGACAAAAGGAATGCTAACAGAAGCTAATGGGATAGTGGTCCTCTTTGACCTAGCTTCACACAGGATAGTTTGAGTAGTGCCAAAAAAACTGTGCTGAAATTCTCAGCTATGTTCAGGACTCAGCAAATATCAGGCATAAATCCTTTTTTTCCAAAAGAAACAGGTAACCCAAAATCCAGAGCAGCTGGAGACGATTATCAACTGGCTATCAATTGAATTTTTCAAGGAGTTTATTTAAATTTTATTTAACCACCCTTATGACCTCTCTTTTACCGTTACATAGGTACATTGTTCATACAGACAAGTATAGATGAGGCTGTTAAAGGAGATATTAGAGTCAGAACCCACTTCCAGCGAGCCCGTTCAGTACTCTGGTGGGGTAACTGTAACATCTAAGAAGCTTCTTCCCCAGGCAGATGCCCCATTGCCAACAGGCCTGTTCAGCACCCTGATGGGTTTTCCTATTTATACCATAGGTCGGTACCCGCTGCGAGCAGACCTGTTTAGTATCCCGGCGGGTTAAGCTCTTACACCCGTTTTCTATCAGAGGTTCTTGTCCCGATTTCATCTTAAAGATAAAATTTATGATTTTCTCAAGCATAGATGAGTGGGGGAGAAGCTCTGAGAACCATCTAGGAGTAGGATGGTATCAGAATTGGAAGAGTATTCTTTGTACATGCCTGTAAAAATTTGCCCAGATGAACAACTAACCTTTGCAACTGTAGAAAGTGAAAGTCATCAAGTGGCTGCACAACAATGTATATATATGTATTTGATATTATTGAAGCCAATAGATAATGACCACCAGACTGTTCAGTCATGGATGCCCTTTTTTCAAAAATAATGCCCGACTTAAAAATAACTTAATTCCCATAGCTGTTACTAAAAACAATTCCCTCACTCCATCTAGTGTGAAACTAAGTCAAATGGTCCTAACAACCCATAAGTTTATAAGAAAAAACCTCTTTTAAAGCTTAAAGCACTGATGTAGGCAATGCCTGGTGAATAAGTACTCATATGAATAACAAGGGCAGTTCTGAAAAACCTGACAGCACACATATATTTACCTGATACAGACATTCTAATTACCAGTGTAGCTCAGAAATTACCAAATTAACACAGTCCCTTGCAAAGAACAATCAATGACTGACAATAAGAATAATAACAAAAGATTTCCCTCTTGTTTTTTTAAAAAACATCCTGAGCCTGAAAAGAATATCTGCATCCTTCAAAAGAAACCTTATAAAACAAATTCCTGTACATATATACAAAAAAACAATTTCATTGAATGTTACTGGAAGAGAGTAAGAGATGAAGAAATCCTTTCTCCCCCTACCAGCTCTAGTTCCAATTGCTGACTCATGTTATGAAGGAACTCTTTCTTAAAAGAGGTTTGTGATATACTATTAACCAATGTCCATTACCACAAACGTAACCTGTCCATCACCAATTGGTCTTATGTTTACAGAACAATCACAATTTCATATTGCCCTCTGGCATAGGCTAGGAGCTACTGTCATAATAAATTTTCTGAAAGTATGGATTGGAGAGAAGGTATAAATTCTGGTGAAAGATCTTATCATTTTATTGAAAAGAAAGAAAAAACAACGAAGTTGCATTAATTTCTAAACTAAACATGCAACTTTTTTTTATTTATATACATATTTTCCTATTGTACCTAAGAAGAAAGAAAACATTTTTATTCAAGTATAGGAATTCTTCCAATGTAACCAAGTGCGAAGTAAAATTAAAAATATACCTTTATCCACATACGAAAAGGTTGGTGCAATGATTACCTGGATATGGAGAACCAACTGACTTACTTGCTTCTGCAACAAAAGGTGTTGAAGGAGAAAATGGTGTTGTAGTCTGGTTGCCTCTTGGAACCAATTTTCAAAGTAGTCTTGGTACTCACCTTCCTTCATCATATCATGTAGATCCCCCTCTCCTGATTGATCGATTTCGGAAGTACATAGAGGATTTGCTGATACCTCCTCAATTTTCAGCTGCTTTCCATCGGATGTAACACCCAAGTTGTCAATTTCCTCTGCAATTTGGCAAGGAATGTCTTTTTGTGGCTGTTGGGACTTTGGTTCATTTGTTATCTCAGGAGATGTAGATAAACTCTTAACTGCTGTCAGGATGTGTTCTACCTGATCAGAAGAATTCCCAACTGCAGCTAGGATTTGAGAAAGTTTTCCCAAATTGATGGTTACTTCTGAATCCATTTATGTCAATTGTTTTGTTCATGTTTCGCACAAGGATCAATGTATGGGGCTCTTACAGCACCCAAGTTTTTGTTTTTATTTGATTTAGATGTGTTTTAAATGATTCTAATTAAGACTACACGCCGCTCTTGCATAAAATGAAACACTCTTGAAATTAAATTGCAGAAAGTAAACACACCCAAACTTGCAAAAAGAAAAACACACTTGCATGCAATTAAATTGCGAAAAGTAAACACTCTTTACAGGAAAGGTAAACACACTTTTTGCAGTAAAATAAATCAAACATGCGAAGAAAAACAACCACACTTACGAGAAGAAAACAACAAGAATTTGGGGCAACCCACTAAAGTGGATGCGGCAGGCTGTAACACCATGGGAATCCCATAGTGAATTCGTCTTTGCGTCTTAATGTTTCCCCTCCACCTTGTTGTGTACTGTAAAAGAATCCTATCTACCTGAACTTCTCAGAGAACAACTTCATAAAAAAATGAGCAAAATACCATCTTACCTTGGAGAAACTCCCCGGCAACGGCGCCAAAATGTTGGGTAAAATTATCACTAGTTAATTTACCTTCAATTAATTGTCAACCAGGGTTCGTATACTTTGAGCTGCTACACTATATGTGTAGGTAAGGTAGTTTTAATGCTCGTGCTGATAGGGAGTCTAGTCTACTTTCAAACGAGAATGAAATAGATGAAACTATCACTGTCCTGGATGATCTATGCTAAGGACTCATAGGTCTATTCTAAAACAAAAGGAAATCAAGTTACTGACTGTCAAACTCAAGATAGCCTGCAACAATCTACAACAATATGAAACTACAGTAATTTCTAAAACATTACTAATCTTCCAGGGAAACACTAATCTACAGCAACATTCCAAAGTAATCTAAAATCTACAGCAATCTTATGCTAAAGTAACTATGGCTTACTTTTCAAAACCAACAACCTGCTAAGAAAAGAGTTTGCCTATCAAATGAGTATGCTCAGTCAACAATATCTAAACTCCTACCGATGCTAATGCTTAGATCCACACAAACACTTCTAGAATCATTGCTAAAGTAAAAGCTATGACCTCTTGACTCTCAATTGTCAATACACAGCCTATCAAAAGAAATCTTGGCTTGTTGTTGTTATCTCAATATACTCTGCTTATGGTTTGTGCATATAAATGCACACAAGAGAACGCCAAAGTTATTCAGATAATGTTCACCAATAAATATTAGGGTTGTGCATGAAAACATTCACTTGTTCTGGTCTATATGTATATACTATAAAACTAATGTTGATTCTAAGAAATAGTATTATAAACTAGTACTCTTTTCCCAAACTCATTCAATAACAAACAACACAACTTCAGCTCCTATCTAATCATCCACTCAAAAGACTTATTTAACAAATCCTGGGTGCTCTGTGAACTAAAGTCTTGAATCCTCTGCTAGCTTTACAAATACTACAAATGCTGTTCACAACATAATAAAAGCACCCTACAGCTTTGCAAATTCGATGAACAAAAGGAGTTAAACCAATCCTGTAACCATTCAATGATCTCTTTAATGCTGGCAGCAAAGGAAAGGTGAAATTTCGATATACTCTCAATTGATTCTATAATAAATCAAAGCAAAGTTATCACACAGTTTATCATTGCCGTAATCATTAATAAGCAACTCACACTAAAAACCAAATGAGATTTTAAATACAGATCACTTCTAAATCTATTCTCTGCGCTAGATCAAAATGCAAATGAGATTAACTAATGACCTGCAGGCATGCATTCGATTTCGATTCATAGATGAGAAAAACCACTAATATTTTTGAAAACAATGTCAAAAGAAGAAAATGTTACTCTATTGCTGCAAAATACACAATGCTAAAGTACCAAGGATTGGTGTTGAAGGGGGCACTACCCTCAACGCCTTCCAGCCTTAAATCACAACTTTAAAAGAAGATAAATACTGGATATATTGATAACATAGAGTTTACAGTCTTCTCTGAGTATCCTTCTTTACTGAGGGTTTCAAGAGTCATTTTATACTGAAGATACAAAGTAAAATTAACCGTGAAACAAGGATCGATACAGCTAACAACCCTACAGCTATCTCAGCATATCTGAGCCAAAGATGGGAGCTCGAATCCCCTGAAATCCACATAATACTAAAGAGGGAAAGCAACAGCTCCTCAAACACAGGACATTCTTGAAACAGCACCTGGAAAATCTGCATAGAGATCTAGAAGACGATGGAAGTCCAAGAGACATCCCCAATGTGGAAAAAATCCCCGAATCACAAGTCAGCTAGCAGAAATTGCCCTTGGTACACCGAGACCACTGCACGAAGGAAACAATGACCCATAAGTTGACCAAATATTTAAATAGAGGTTTAAAAGCCCAATTTTATACATAAAACAAGGTAAAGTAAGAAATAAGTAATAAAAATCACTTTACCAAAATTTGTCAACATTGATCTCCATAAAGGCATGACCATGTACGAATCAACATTAACAAACTGATTATTATGTTATTTCATAAAAATTTGGCTAGAAAATGTTGTAGTGGACAGTCAAAAATAGGAGACCAACAAGCTGTACTCGTTTATCTCGGTTTATCTCCACCGACTGGGTAAGCTTCTAGTCCCTATGTAGCCTCTGTTGATGCCTCCTGTGTCACAGAGATGTCCCAGTTTGTATATTGAGTCTATGCTGCCTCCATTCAGTCACCATACGCTGTTATGCTCTGGTTCGAAGGAAGTTGAAACCTATGTCGTCCATTCCTCGGTTATCTTGACTTTGCATGTCGGCCATTCCCGGTACAGTTACTGGTTCGTGCACCTTATGATCGAGTCCTTCCACATTAGACAGCTTTGCTGAGTACCTCGTGTTGGATGATGGGGGATGCCTTAATTCCCTCCTTCCAGCCGATTTCATCCCATCGACTTCAGATCATTTATTTTGGGATTGGAGTCTAGAGTCCTTTTGAGTGCCTTGAGACTTGCAGTCATCAGTGGCAGGTTCTCTTGCCATTGAAAGTTTCTTGGGAATACATCAATGTCCCCTGATCGATGGATTCTCTCAAGTGTTCAACCTCAACACATCTATTCACACTTGTTAGTTTGCACTCTAGTACCTTTATTCCCATTTTCATTATCAGTGGGTAATCTCACGTCTATTAACGGTATACATTAATGACCGGTAATCAGACGATGGACTACTATGTTCGACCTCAACAACTTTATTCGCATAGTAGGACATGTACTCGTAGCGGTTTGTGTAGAAGACCTTCCAGCTTGGTGGCATCTCTTATATGATACCTCCTTGATCGTGCCAGTGTTCATGAGCTCTCGTGACTTGATACCAGTGTATGTCAGATATTTCCAGCCACTATGGAGATATTTATCTATTATATATCTTCAACCATTTTGGAGACCATGATCCTTTGTATATTTTCATCATGGAGATTCTGATCTATGTATATTGTACGTGGAAATAACCACATATGTGATATCATGTATTATGCCTATTCATGTCCATTGTACTATTATGTATCCGGGACTGCTATATGTACTTGCAGTTGTATGCAGAGTTGTATTATTGTACTATGCTGATTGGGTGGCTGGTCTTCCATTTGGGATCCTTCATCACTCCACTTCTGGGATGGACTTATAATGTATTTTGGCCATCGTATGACCCCTCTAAGCTCACACATTAGGGGGCATCTGTTATAGCGATTTTCACCACTCTAGGTGAATCACACTTTGTATGGCCTTCCCTTGTCCTGCTGCAGTCTCTTTAGACCCCATGGACCACCTTTGATCCTTTGATGTTTCCTTTATCATCCCTAAAACTATATAAAAAAATGATATACGTGGAATTTTACCCGATAACCGCGTACATACGCGGGTTTGACCCCTATAACTGCGTACATCGGGATGTGTGAATATTCCAAATCCTTTTGGAGTTTTCCTTGACATGGATCTGACTCATTCGACTCCTGGCCTTCCATATGCCTTGAGATCGCTCGGATTCGACCCTTCATTATCCCTTTTGAAGCTATATAAGGAAACCCTTGGTACATTGAATACAGATATAGAGAGATTGAGAGCAAAGAAACTATAGTCCATTGCTGCCGGAGCTATACTTGAGTCTGCATCCCTTTGTCCCTTTGGAACACTTTTGTTTTCTTCCCAAGCTTGCCTTTGCTAGTGAGCTTTCTATCGAGAGATGGAGGATTGAGGTGGTGGAGGCCTAAGTGGCGGATTCAGTTTCTCTGATTCGCAGACATGCCGTTAGAGGTTGTATCTATCTTGTAATCTCTGATTGATATTAATAAGAACTATCTTTTCTTGTCTAATGATGTGTATTTGATTTAATGTTGTATCCATTGGAATATGTCAAATGCTTTTACATTATTGATTATATATTCTAGAATAGATATAACACCATGATATATTGTATGCTTGTATTGTTTACTTGTTGTTGAGGAAGTATTATATCAATTCAAGCTGAAGATTGGAAAGCTCAGCGGGGATCTACTTCAACCGTCTGGAATAAGGTACGAGGTCTGATCCTTTAGTGTTAGACATTTTATTTCTATTGCATATTGGGAAAGATTGATTTCTGGAGTCAAAGCTGTCTGTTGTGGTACCCCAAGCCATGGGAATTTTCTCCGTAACAATAACTATCAACAAACAAGATCACCATTGCATTTATTTACAACAATATTGTTCACAAGTTGTCTACAACAAAAATAACCATGACCTCCACTCTGTTTTATGTTTGCAACATGCAAACTATCAACATACAAACAAGCAAGATGGTATAGCAACATACAAACAAGCACCATGTACCAGGGTACAATGTTATTTCAATGTACTTGCAACTCCCTCTCAATAAATTCTTGAATGCATTCCATCCAACTATAAGATTTGTAACACCCCAATTTTTACCCTAGAATGTAATTATGTATGTAATGATGAAATGAAAAGAAGCTAAACTAAAATGGTCTAAATTAACCAAAGATAATGTAGTAAAGTGGCCAAAGATAATGTACTGATGTACATTTATATATAACATAAAATTTTCTAATGACTAGAATAGAAGAAGGAAAAAGAAGAGATGGGGGGCTATGATTCTATAAATGGGGAAGTGAATGAGTCCTAACGAGCTATGACCCTACTTAGTATTAACCTAATCCCATAGGATTACTTGTTAACCTTTGTTAGGAATATAATCCAAGTTCCTAAGCCCCTATTTATGGGCATTTATTTAGTGAATCATTACTTAATTATTCTAAGATGAGATTAAACTTGGGTAAACATAGAGAGGAAACTTGAGTTTTCATACTTTCTTATGCAAACTTACAATGGAGAATCTGGTTTTGATGTTTACTCTACAAATGTGAAATGAACATGGCCTACAATTGAGAATCCCTTAAGTCTCAGTAGTGAGATTCCTTAGCCAACCTATGCCAAATCATTATAAGGGAATTGGGATAGCACAAGGGATTGCATGCAGAGAAGCGAATATATATAGCATGAGGGACTATGCATATAGAGAAGGGAATTTCGTTCCTAACATTGTGTAGGTTGAAGGGGAAGAGTAATGGTTGGTTGATATAGTGGTAAAAGGAATATAAATTTTAGGAATCATTCCTAGATAGAAAGGGTATAACTTGTAGGAATCATTTCTAGGTGTCCATTCCTAGGTAATCTACATTGTATAGTATAACTTGTATCCTTTGGTAGTAATCCCATTTATTGAGCATTCACTAGAATCCAAAAAGAGCAAAATTTAATTTAGATTTAAAAGCAAAATTATGAAAAATATGTTGTAGAGGAAAATTTGTGTGTGTGTGTGTGAAAAAGATAGATCATATATATTTACCGCAAAACTTATAAAAAAAGAAAAATAGAAAGATTAGATTTAGGAATAAATAAAACTAATAAAGATATAAGGTGAATCCACCAAGATGGTTATTACTTTTCTAAGAAATATCACTATTATTTAACGCGTCAAATTTGCATTTAATTAAATCCTTGTCCTTACAAATTTAAAGAAACATTAACTATTGTGTTAGATTGTTCCCGTGAAACAATTCAATAATTTCAATTACTGTAATGAACCTAAGGAATAATTCAGGTCCACTAACTCTATGCAATAAATTTTTGAAACAAACTTTATGACACTAGCTAACAGGCGTGCAAATTAGTAAGCCGAGGAAGCAAAAAATTGGGATTTGTATGTGAAACCAAAAGACAAAGGAGGATAATTATAGTTTATATTCCTAATCACCTAGATGTTGGGAGCTGTTAGGTTTCAATCATTAGCAAGGCTGGTGTCCACTACCAAGATTCTGGGAGTCCCAACCAGTGCAAACTAAAATATTTACAAGTAGTCTCAAAGAAACGAAAGGCTAAGAGGAAATTAGGAGGGTTCTAGAAACATGTTTTGGATTCTAACATAATAATCATTAGGTATATAACATATTTTAATATTCAAAAGGAATTCTGAAAGTTGTATTAGAAAAAACTAGTCGCTAGGACTATGCAGCAAGATAAAATTCCGAGATTTCCAAACTCGGGAAGGGGAACTATAATATTCAGTTTTAAGCATGTATTATATTCATTGAAATGTTATTTAATTTTTCAAAATAGAAATGAAATAAAATTAACATGTTTATAATGATTGTTTAACTCGAACTGGAAAACTAGTCCCCTTTTCATTGAAATCAAGGCAAAGTGTGAAAGATATTTATAAATCTTAATAAAAAAAGTTCAAGATACTATAATAATTTTAGAGACATTAATTTTAATCACAATAGACCAGTGAAGGTCAAAATTCATCTCATTGGAAGCTTATAGATAGCCTCTTATAGTAAAAAACCCCATAGAATTGCTCTAGAGCTAGGAAACTAAGAAGAATCGAATCTTGAGCCTTCCAAACTATGACAGTGGGATGAAAGTGATATGAACCGTATATTAAATGGTAGTTTGAATATTCATACACTAAATACATATGAGTGAGGTCTAAATTCCCATTATAATGTTCCAATATTTCCAGAATAATATAGAATGGAGAGGAGGAAGAGAGAAGAGTGAATATCACTGAAAGGAGTTCTCCAAACTCTAATGGATGAAATGGAAATTAGCTGAAGGATAAATCAAAACCTGCGATAAAAATTCTTCCATAGCTGCACTGACAATAGAAACCAAAACATAAAATACTTTGGTTAAATGGCACACCACCCAAAGCTTCAGTTGAGGCACATCACTCAACTATTAAGAGAAAATTCTCAAACTCAAAAATCACAATGACCAAAAAATGAAAGAGGGGTGTGCTCTAATTCCTATACAGGGAATTTAAATTCATGCCCAAACCACCTTGACCAATGCTCCCTCATGGATGAATAAGGAAACTTTCCCACTTTCCTTCTTTTTCCCTGACATAGCTTTTCATCTTTTTGGAAACTACACCCTAGTGCAATTGTCGGAATTTCCTTTACTTATTTAGAAATTGTACCCTCCTGCATTTTTGACTGAATTGCCTCTTTCTCTTTTAGAAACTGCATCCTCAAAAATTTTCCTTCCTTTTACCCTGACATCTTTTATACAGTTTCCTTCTTTGTCTTGGATTTTCTTTTCTGACTAATTTGGTAGATTTCTATCTTTTTGCTTAGTTTGTTTTTAGCATTTTCTTGATTTTCTCTTAGGTTTCCATTTCTGATTTCCAACTCATGGTCCACTTGGCCTCATGCACCCTCTTTGTCACCTAGGGAATCAATCAACATAAAATTTATTAAACATCATAATTATTAATTAAAATTAGAAATCACGTCCTAGTCTAGTATGCATATTCATGATTATTTATTTACAAAATAAACCCTTGTAGGATTGAACCAATAGGGGTTAGAAGAAATAACATCATGGTCACTTGGGAGTGACATTACAGGCCTCTCTTCCCAAAATTTTCTTTTCCTAAAGCAATTTCAGACTTGGATGTTTTAAATTCGACTCCTCAACCTTGTTTCTCTAATCTGCAAAATATTCTCCTTCTTAGATTTCCTACTTGATAGGCTTCCATTAGACATCATCCATCATCAACTCATGAATAATCATACTTATGAGACAATCCTTGCAAGTTGATTTTCCCAAACATGAATTTTATTTGAGCCGGGCCTGAAAAATGACCAAACCTAATGAATGCAATTTGCCCCGAACACAATTTTCATTCACCCAAAGATTGGAAAGAAACATTGAACAAAATATTGCATACTTGTTACTTACTCAATAGCGCTCCTTTACACCATTGAAAAGTGTTGCACCCTTTTCATACTTCAAGGCATCCAATGATTTACATGAAATCCACTCTTGCTGCCATACCATGACCCTTTATGGGTCAAGATTGACCTTGAACCAGTGTAGTCAATTTCAATTTCAAACTTACCCTTTCTTAAGCAATGTTGGCTCTTAGTCAAAACTTGTTCCTTCTTCACCTCCATATTTTTTATTGATAAAGGAATTTGATGTATATGCAACTTCTTGGAATATCTTCTAATCACTATCAACATTTCTATGCCCTCCTTGGAAACATCCTCTTTAAGCATGCATAGGGAAGTGAACTTGTGAGATACTCTTGGAGAATCCTTTATCTACTTGGGAAGACACATGTGTTATGAAATAAAAGGAATATTTACATGGTACATATATATTACCATTCTGAGTCCCAGTATCAAAATGCAAAATATTTATCCTTCCAATTTCACACTCAGACAAACTGATATACAATGATTTCTCTACCCAAGTGCATGACATAGATTCCATACCAAGAGAGTCCTTTTGCATTATACTACCATGAACCAAAATGTAGTTAAAGGGAACCAATAAAATCTTACTCAAGTTCTTGATGTTTTCTCTACATTATGTAAGAAAGTGAAGTCATGGGTGCATCAATCAATTCAATGCTCTGGTATAAAACTTCCAAGTAGGCACATCGAACACCAAAAAATGATTCTTGCAAAACTTGTTCTTTCCCATGGACCTGTTGATGATGATGAGGGAAGAAATGAATTTTGAGGATGTACTCAACATTATGAATCTCATTCTTCTTGAGAGGTGTCTCTGTTCCATGATAGTTCCATGTGCAATTCCTAGTTGGAATAATTGAGACTAAGAATGATTTATGGGTCCCAAGTGAATCTCAAAATTGAGAGTGGTCTCCTACTTCCCTCTCCACACTTCCTAATTTCAAAGGAAAGACTCTTGGGAAGACTCTTAATCCTTCACTCAAGAAAACAATGAGTTTATCTATCAATTAGTTTCCCACATAAGAAACTAAAACATTTTTCCACATTGAAAGACTCCTATAAGTGAAGGGTGGTTTTCCCTACTGGATCCCACTGATCATGTTTCATACTCTCATACTTTAATTCCATCAATATCAAAATTGTCATAGGATGGAATTCTTGGATCCCATTTCTTTTGCAGCATTCCATCCAACCTTTTTATCAATGCATATAGAAGTGCTTGTATCTCACCTTGTGCCAGTTTTCTTCTTGCATGCATGCATGTCTTCAACCTGTTATGCATGCATGCTGAAATTTTCTTAATGGTTGATTCAAAATATTCCATGTACTAGTACACCCAATCCATGGGGGAATGAGGATAGGATATGTATGATGGCTGCATAATATTTCTTTTTTGATACTCACATGTAAAGACAATGTTAGGTAGCACACAAAATTCATTGCATAAACAAAGAAAATGTTTACCTCCCAAGGTATTTACTTCAATGAAGCATCTATCCACTCATTCAATGAATAAATAAGCAATTTTTTTCTTTCTGATATATGTAACCCACCTAGAACTAAAAAACAATTATGTTGTGAAAAGACATTACTTTAAAAGTTATTGTAAAGTTTTATGTTGTTGACCAAGGATGGTCAAGGATGACTGCAATTACATATTTTATTATTTAATGATTAAAAGAAGAGACACATATCCAAAGAGGACTCTTGAAGAGTGTTCACTGACCCAACAGGAGAAATTATCTGGTGTAGAATGAAAAACATGACAAATGGTAGCAACATCATTCACTTTCTAGCTGACGTAGGAGGAAAATTCCCTATAATTGTGGTCATGTTCCCAAGAAAGGAGGAGCTGAGCAGGTGTCTTGATAAATTACAAACTAACCCAAAGACATAGGAAAGCACATATATATCCATCGAATGAGCAGGAGGCTCACACACAATTCTAGAGATTAGATCCTTGTGAATTGCTGGAAATTGAAAAGTTAGGCATACAAGAGGAAATTCGATGGGGGAAAGCTAAAGTGAAATGCTAGAGTGTTTACTACAAATGTGACTGCTAAGTTGTAGGGAGGGAAAAACAAGCTTCTAGCCAGTATCTTCATCTCGATGGTTCATTGAACAGGCTTAGGGGTCCTAAAGCAAGTAATATTGGCTGCTTTTAGGAGACAGTTGGGAGGAACGATCTTCTTTGGATGTTTTCCCACTTCGAAAGTTAATAGGTTCTATATTGCTTAGGTTATTTATCTTTAATTCATTTTCTTTTTATTTCTAAAGGATTTTATAATGATGAAAGTTTCCATAAATTATTATTCTTTTTAAAATAAAGTAGGAAAGTTTCATTTCCTGTAAATTACAAGTTAAGTACAGGAGAAATGAATTTTAATACATAAACATATGTTCATAGTAGAATTTTTATATTACCATTGATTATTATTTAGGAACAATATCATCTTACTATATATATCTTTACAGGTGTGTGCAAGAAGTTGAGGGACCTTTTAGATGCAATCCTACTTTTTGGAAACACACTCATGATACATAAAAACACAACATGCTCACGTTATGTAATGGTTGGTTTGGTTAATATTGAGCCTGACATCTCATATGACATGTAGGTTAGGCTAGGTAAAAAGGTGCATGCATTTTATAGTTGCAAAACATGCATGCATTTTATATTTACAAAACGCATACGCGTTATGGAGAAGCAAAACGTGCACGCATTTTGGAGAAGCAAAACACACATGCATTTTAGAGAAGCAAACCATGCATTCGTTATGGAGAACCACAAAAAATGGTTTTAGTGCATGGATAGGGAAATGAATAAAAACAATAGTTTTCATCATCAAGACATAGGACCTATAGTAATATTTTAGCATCATCAAGAACAACATCTCCAACAACCATGTCTAACCTCCCAAGAGCATAATTTTTCTTTGTGTTGTAATATGGACACCATTAGGAGGTTTTTAGAACTAAGTATGGGCCATAGTCCCTTGACCATACTTGAGGGAGGAAACTCAAGAATTATGTCCTAAAGGTATATTTTAAGGATTGAGGTCCATGAAAAATGCATCAAACCTACACATAGGACCTCCATATGTGATATTTTTCATCTAAGAGAGAATATGTAGTGCATTATAATTCTCTTAGCACTAGAACATATTTGTAGACATGGTTGAGGGAGGAAACCTAGTCCTTAGTCCCTAAAGGAATCCTATAGACATATAGGACCAAGAACAACACCTATAACAAACACTCATGATCTCTTAAGGGTATCCTCAAACTTTAAGTTGGGATATGGCCATGATTAGGATTTTTTTAGCATTAGATATGGAGGATAAGGTGTTAATCATGGTTGGTACATAATTTTAGGTTGTAAACCAACTTTTAGGGCTCAAGGTCCATTAACGACACCTTGAATCACCATAGATGACCTCTCATGTTGATAGTTCTATTTTGAATGGTGATATGGGAACCATTAGGGGTTTATAATTACTATGTATGTGTCTTGGTACCTTAGACATAATAAGGGAGGAATCCTAGGACTTAGCCCCTAGAAGATGCTTCTATCCATCTAGAGCCAATAATGATGTTTTGAACAACCTCAATAGATCCTTCCATGGTTTCATTTACCTTGAAATGGGGGTACTAATTTTATTAGAACATTTTTACCACTAGGCACATATATTAGGCTCCTTCACATGGGTAGGGGGGAAAACTTGGTCCTTAGGATTTAAAAGAAGTTGTAAACATTTAGGGCCAAAATTGATGCCTCCAACCACCACACATGACATTTAAAGTGAATCATTTTAATATTAATCGGGATATGCACGCAATAATCATTTGTTGAGCACTAGGTATGCATCTCAAGGCCATAGACATGGTCATGGGAGGAAACTATGGATTTAGGCCCTAACTAAAGATTCTATGCATCTAGGGATAGGAAGGATGCCTTAAAAAATCACACATGGCATCTCATAGATATATTTTGACAATGAATATGGATGTTAGTAGAATCATGTGGTTTTGAGCAGTAGGTATGGGACCTCTGAGACATGATTGAGGGAATATGCTCATTCCTTAGGCCATAATGGAATATTTGAGGAACCCATGTTAATGAAAAATTCCTTGAAGCACCAAAGATGACCTACTCAAGGTATGATTGGTATCCAAGAAAATATGCACATGCCTTTAATAGGTTTTGAGCATTAGATATGGGTATTAAGGCCTCAACATGGTTAAGGGAGGACATACAAGACTCGATCCCTATATAATAATTTTTGGCATCTATGGATACACATTTTCCTTACTCACTATCCCTCTATGCCTTACTCACTGGTTCTCCTTGCCTTTGTATTTCCATCTCTCACTATCTCTATGTGTATGTGTGTGTGTGTCCCTCNCCCCCCTCTCTCTCTGTATGTGTGCATGTTTCCGCCCCCTTATCTCTTTATATATATTTGTGTGTGTGTCACTCCCTCGCCCCCGATCTCTCATAGTTTCTCTCCACCTTCTATATACCTCCCTCACTATCCCTCCCTCCATATCACTCTCCATATCATTCACCTTCTCCCTCTTTGTCGCTCACCCCTCCCTCCCTCTCTCCCACACAATATTTGTGTGTGTGTGTGTGTCCCTCCCTCACTTCCCATATCTCATAATATCTCTCCACCTTCTCTATACATCCCTGACTATCCTTCCCTCCATCACTCTCTCTCTATTTGAATCAAACAATGAATTATTTTTACAGTTAGTTCTTACCCATAAATAAACACCGTAAAATTATTAACTTGCCAAAAACAATAGATCTAGGTTTGAGACGTAATGGCTTCCATACGAGGGTTTGAGACCCATAAAAATAAAAATATATAGGAATTATTTAGTATCAATATCATACAGTTGAAAGGCTTATCATTTTCTTAATTTACTCAAGTATTATTTTCACACAACTGAAAGGCTTATGGTTTTAATAAATACCTAGTATCAATTTCCTATAGCCGAAAGGCTTATCATTTACCAAAAATTGTTTAGGGTTAATATTTTACAAATAAAAAATGGTAGATTCAGCCATAAAATCAAACTAACTTTCACATCTAATATTTTTAACACAGGTCAATATTTAAAATCCTATAGCAGCTAATTTTACCAAGTAATATAATAACTAAACCCTACACTGAAATCACCTAGTTATAGAAACAAAATCTCAGCAGAATTTTAGCAATGTTAGAACCCTAAGTTCAACATATCATCAATGAAGATAGGCCATAACCATTTAAAAACCATAGTAGCTTGTAACCTTTTAAAATCAGAATAGGTCGTAACCATTTAAAAACCCAAATAGGTCGTAACCATTTAAAAACCAGAATGGGTCGTAACTATTTAAAAAAATAGAATGGCATTCCTTTAAAAATGAATGCAGTAGTCGTAACTAGGTAAACAAATTCTTCCACATATTAATAAAAAAAATATAATTTATACAAATCAGTTCCGAAAGTTATAGACGGTTAAGAAAATATACACAATATACAAAAGATTTAAACCAAGATAGAAGTGAAATCCCAGAGACTGTATTTCTTTAAACTATGACAAGATTTTATAGTAGAGTTTTCAATATTTACCAAAAAAATGTAAACCAACTTTCCACGCAAACTCCGTGGTATATAACCAAAAAGGGGGATTTTAAAATATAAACCATAGCATAGCTCGAAGGCATCTGAAACAACCTATATCTCTGCCATTAACGAGAGTGTGTGAATAGCAAATAAAGGGGGCATGTTGAAACCCTTGTATTTTCCCAAATGAAGACAGACCCAAAAGGAAACTTTGTTCCAGCCTTAGATAGTCAAGGACATAGGTTTTACTAGGACCCTTTAGCACCACCCTCAACCCATGCTCTTTTCAAACCAATCCTCTTCGATAAACCTTCAATCCAAACCTCCTGCAAATCAAATAGTGCATAGAGGTTAAACTTTCAAAAAATGGCATTTGACATTATAAAATAATTTGCAACAAACTCAAAAGGAACTATGCGAAGGAGAAAACTTACCCTCAATGATGAGTTCTCTGCAAAGGAAACTGTGGAGGACGAGACCATGACTCTTTAAGATATGGTAACCACTTCCTCGGCCAAGAGTAACGAAGGCGGCTTAATGGTGGGGTCACTCTCAGTATTTTTTGACATGTCACATGGTCAAGAGAATCATTTTGTAGGAAGGTTCGAGAGCCCTCGGCTCTCCTCACCGTTTCTTTAACACAAACAAACAAAAAAAAGCAAGCCTTGACCTTGTTCATGTTAGGGTTTACTTTTATTCCAGCTTGGATGGCACCACCTTCACATGGGAATTTTTACTTTTACCTCCACGTGGTTAAATTTATATTTCATACCCACTTCCTATAGTTGCAAAGTAAACCTGTTGTTTTCCTTTATTCTTTTAAATGTCACCTTGTTGCTTGTCACCTTAGGTTTGTTAGTTGTTTAGTTTTGCAATGGATGGGGATAATCCTTCTTTGTAAGACACCTGCAATACTAAAAGGTTAAACATTGCATTAGCTTACATAAGCTAAGTATGACCTAAAACCATATAACCCTAGCATCGAAATAGGGTTTGTAAGAAATATATTAACACATGACGAATCAACACAATACGACAAGGAAGGCACAACACATTAAATTTTGAACAAGTAAATTTATCATAAGACTTAAAACATGTATACCAGTATAGTGTTTTATGATTCATAAATGGAGTTGTCATATTTGAGTTGTGAAGTATCAGTTTTACAGAATTTTCATTATAAGTTTAGTCCTAGGTTGAAAATGGAATGTAGGGTTTATAATAATTCTTAAAAGCCATGTAAAACCATATTAGGTCTTATATTGATCTAAACACTTCGGAAAAAAAAAATAGTTTTTGAATTTTTGAGTTGTTACATGTGGTATCAGAGCACAATTCCAAACACTAGGCCTGAAGTTTGGCTCAACTTGCATGGCCAATACAAAAGCATGAAAACATAATACAGACTTATGTTTAAAAATTGTTTCTATACATAAATATAAATCTTTATTTTGCAGGAAATAGAAGGAGTAGATGCATCTGTCGAGGCCTGGATCACATCATAATGAACAAAATAATCCAGATAATTTATACGTAGAACTAAATGATCACTCATCTGAATTACTTTGAACTGTAAAAGACTTACAGGTTGAAATACAAAATGTTAAGGAAGATAATGAAAGAATCCTAAGAGCACAAGAAAAATTAAATCAAATATTGTTGGATAAATTACATAATGAAGGAAATGATAAAATAAAAGAACTTGAACATGAATCTAGAACTATATCTTACAAGCGTAAAGGTAAAAAGTTAAAATTCTTTGGAAATGAAAGTAATTCCTCCTCAGAAATTAATGTTAGATCACACAGTGAGAAACATAAATATTCCAGTGAAAGTAGTGATAGTGACAGCAACAATAAAAAGAGAAAATATAAACCTTACGATGAAATTTCAGGAGAGTTTAAGAAGATAAAACCACCAATGTTTAATGGTGAGGTGGTAAAATGAGAAGAAGCCAAGGCATGGCTATCCAAAATGAAAAAATATTTTCAAATCTATAATTACTCAGATAGGTTGAAGGCTAGAATGACTATTTATAACTTAACTAGAAAAGATGATATATGGTGGTAGGATATAAAAAGAGTGAAAAACATTAGAGAAAAGTATGTAACTTGGAGGACTGTTAAGAAATACTTTCAAAGAAAATTTGTGTCTAAACAATATTAGGAAGAAAGGGATAACGAATTTTATGATCTTAAGCTAGGTTCAATGTCTATGAAGGAACTAAGTAGTAAATTTTTAAGTTTACTACGATACGTACCTTATATCATCGATGAAAAGCCTAAGATACAAAGGTTTCTGAGTTGTTTACCTTTTAGCTTCAAGGACAAAATTGAATATGAAAAATCCAAAAACCATTTAGGAAGCAATGAGAAAGCATAATTTATGCTATGAACAAAGCATAAATAAAAGAGAAGGTGTACCTAACTGGAAGGTTAATAGAACAAATAATTTTGAACAAAGAAGAAAAGGTTTTAAGTCCAATAGAAATTTCAGAAATAATTCCCGAAACTGTCCTAAGAATACTTATCAGGGGACAGACTTTAAAAGTAATACACAACAGAATTTTACAGCAACAAAGAACAGAGACATACCTAGTAACAGTCATGCTAAAATTATTGAACAAAGAGAACCTATAAAATGTTGGCAATGTCATGGACCTCATTATGCAAAGGACTGTGCAAACAAGAAGAGGGATTTCAGCAATGTGCATACAATAAAGGAATAAGCAATTGTTGGTGACGTAACGAACGAGATGCCTAGAATTAATGCATCCTTGGAGAATCGATAAGATTATCACCAAACATCTATGGTTGAAATAGAAGGTATGATAAAGAACAAACCCATTTGTATTTTGATATACCGACGTGCTAGTTTAAGCTATGTGTCACCGAGTGTAGCAAAAATTTGTAATTTGCATTTGAGTAAGTTTGAAAAATCTTGGCTGGTTCAGTTAGCTACAGGAACCAAGAGAAAGGTAGTTAGATATGTTGAAGATTGTGAAATGTTTAAGAGTCAATTCAAAACTCAAGTGAAATTAAATGTATTACCTCTAGGATCATATGATGTTTTAATAGGTATGGACTGGATGGAAAAACACATAGTAGTTTTAAATTGCTTTGAGAAAACATTTACATGCTTAAATGAAAAAGGAGAAATAGTTATTGTGAAAGGAATACCTAGGAAAGTTTCTGGTAGACAAATTTCAGCTTTACAAATGAAAAAGTAGGTATGTAAAGGTTGTCGAAGTTTTTGTTGCACATGTAATGAATGATGAACACATGAACAAAGAAGATAGATTAAAATTTGATGATATACCAATTTTAAAAGAATTTTTATATGTATTCCCGAAAGAGATTCCAGGATTACCTCAGAAAAGAGAATTGTATTTTACTATTGAATTAGTACCTGGAGTTGTACAAAATTCAAGGGCTCCTTACCGGATAGTTATCCTAGAACTTAATGAATTAAAACTACAACTATAGGAGTTAATAGATAAAATTTACATAAGACCAAGCGTATCCCCTTGGGGATCACTTGTTTTATTTGTTAAAAAAACATGGTACCTTACACTTATGTATATATTATCATTAGTTAAACAGGATGAAAATTAAAAATAGATATCCATTGCCCTGCATAGATGATATGTTTGATCAGATACACGGAGCAACGATATCCTCAAAAATAGACTTGAGATATGGATATCATCAAGTCAAAATTAAAGATGAATAAATATTTAAAACTGCATTTAGAACCTGTTACGTGCATTATGAGTTTGTAGTTATGCCATTTGGGCTAACAAATGCTACAACATATTTTATGTGTTTAATGAAGATTGTCTTAAGTAAGTATTTGGGTAAATTCGTAGTTGTCTTTATCGATGACATACTAATTTATTCAAAAAAAAAGAAGAACATGATGAACATATACAGATGATATTACATGTTTTGCGAGAACGAAAATTGTATGCTAAATTCAGTAAATATGAATTCTTTAAAGATAAAATACAATATTTAGGCCATGTGATATCCAAGGAAGGGACATCAGTGGACCTTGATAAAATAAAAGCAATAATGGAATGGCATGTTCCTAAGGATGTATTGGATGTACGATTGTTCATGGAGATTACAAGTAATTATCGATAATTCATAGAAGGATTTTCAAGGATCACGAATCCCATACCGTCCTTACAGAAAAAGGGAAAAATATTTGTATGGGATTTAAAATGTGAAGAAAGCTTTAAAAAGTTAAAAGAATTATTAAGCACTGCACCTATATTAAAAATAGCAGATCCAAATAAGGACTTTGTTGTATGCACTAATGCATGCTATGAGGGCCTATATGGAGTATTGACACAAGATGGTCATGTGATAGCATATGAATAAAAAAATTTAAAAATACACAAAAAGAATTATGCTACCTACAATTTAGAGTTGGTTGTCGTAATACATGCCTTGAAAATGTGGCACCATCATCTAATTGGTAGAAGATTTTTATTAATATCTAATAACATAAGTTTGAAATACTTTTTCGATCAACAAAATATAAACAAAAGGAAAGCAAGATGGTTAGCATTCCTTAGTGAATATGATTTTGAGATCAAACATATAAAAGAAAAAGAGAATAAGGTGGCTGATGCCTTAAGCAGAAATGAAAATATGAATTTTATAGTCGTTGTTAACAGCTATAAATCAAAATTGGATGATAAGTTTGAAGACAAAGTAAAATTGATAAAAAAATATCAAAATTTAAGAGAAAATGTTATAGAAAACGAATCTAAAAATATCAAAATAGAGTTTAGTTTGAATTAAAAAGGTTTAATGCTGTATAAAAATAGATTATATGTACCCAATGTACCAAAAATTAAATTGTTGATCTTAAATAAAGTACATAAGAGTCCTTACTCGGGACATCCTGGTTACCAAAAGATGATAACAATGCTAAGAAAAGACTATTTATGGCCCAATATGAAAAATGAAGTGGTTGGATATATAGCTAGGTGTATAGAATTCCAGCAAGTTAAAGCTGAGCATCAACACCCATCAAGTCTATTGCAACCATTACCAATCCCATATTGGAAATGAGAAATTATCAGCATTGATTTCATAACATGACTGCCTAAACATCAAAAGAAAAATAGTTTTGTGATGGTAGTGGTAGGAAAAATTAGCAAGACAACTCATTTTATACCTGTTAAAAGTACTTATAAGGCTAATCAATGGATTTCATGGCTAATTCCAAGACAACTCATTTTTGTTTGCAAGATATCCTCTCCGTAACAGAATTGGCGACTCCGCTGGGGAGTTCCTAGTAGTTGTCCTTTGGGGGTTTTCTATCGGCATTCAATGGCTTTGAATTGCTCTTTTTCTCATGTTTTTGTGTCGTGTCTAGGGGCATGTTTTCCTGGTAGTGTCTGATTGGTGTGAAGTTTGTCTCAGCTTGTCTGTTTGCCTTTGTTTTTATGTACCTTTCTTCCTGTACATGAGTTTTGAACTCACAGTCATGTATACATGCGGGTATCTCTGCCATTTCCACGTATACATGCGGGTTTACTGCGAACAGTCGAGTATGCCCTTAGTTTTTCCTTTTAGAGGAAGTTGAATGGTTGTTGGGTGAATTTTTATGATTGTTGAGTCTCCTTTAATACTGCCAGTGTCTGTATACACCTCTGTTTCTAACTAGAGACGTTTTTTTTAGGGTAAATTTCTTTTTTAAGAATGTTGTAGCTAGGGCTTTCACCCTAGCTTGTGCTGATGAGCACCTACTAAGGAATCTGGAATCCTTAGTAGCAGTTCGATTAAACTAAAAATAAACTGGAAA
>LPNX010360813.1:48370-72914 GCA_001517045.1 Pseudotsuga menziesii | reverse complement strand
ACTTACGATCCAAGGATCCAAAAAGATGATGTTAGCTTTAGTAGTCAAGCATCGAAAAGATATGTAGGGGTGACTTTGAGATACATTGACAACTTTAAGAAATAAATAGATATGGATTAATTATGCCCATAGAAATTAATATGTCATATTTTGGGTTTCATGGAGCACATTAACAATATTAAATTTAAACATTGAAAAAAAAAACAACAACAGGGTGAGGTGAGAATGGGGTAGGCCCCTTTAAATGAATCTGGTCTACTATAAAGGCAAAGGCATGGTTTCAAATTTGTTTTATCTCTTATTCAATAATTAAACCATGAAAAAGATACTAACACAACCACAAATAAAGTGTGAGGTAGAACTAGACACTTGTTCCACTTAGATTAATCAATCCATTTTCATTGTACAATTGTTCCACTTAGATTAATCCAGATAATAATAAAAATAAGATATCTGAAAAGCCGTGAGAGTAGAGTCGACTCGGTTACTCGGTTAAATGAGTTCGGTCTACTATAAAGGCAACGACATGCTCTCTTCTGGCTTTCAAATTTGTTTTACCTCTAATTCAATAATTAAACATTGCGCTTAGTGAACCCGGTGGAAATACAGACATGGACATGGACGGACCAAACCAGCTTATTGGTGAAGGCGATTCTCGAGAAAGTAGTAGTTCTACTTCTACATCAACTGAGAGCAACAGCGGTAGAAGATCGAGAACAACGAGTTTGACTGCCGCTGCTCCTCCCTTTTCTCAATTCGAAAACGGATTGGATGGTGAGAGAAGAGAAATCGAAGAGCCTCCTGCTAATGAAGAAGAGCCTCGATTGGAAGAAGAAGAAGTGATTATAAGAGAATCCGAAGATGATTTGGATGAAGAGATGAGAGAACTTGAAGAATCTGTGCTTCTGGAAGAATTTGAACAAGTCTATCGAGTGGATAGAGGACAGACAACAGAATTAGAATTTGGAGATGGATTGGCAGAAGAAACAAGAGAATTTGAACTACTGTTAGCGGAGGTTAATGGAAGTCTCAGAGAAGTTGAAGAAGCTGTTCGATTGAACGATTGGAGAGGCTTGGATTTTGACGAAGTTGATAACCTGCTGGAGCCATTGGATGTGCCTCACATAAGCATTGCAGAGGGGCATATCAGTGATAAAAATAGCATCACTTCAAGCTGCCCATGTTGCTATGAAAATTTTGAACTGGGAGAGGAGGTATGTCAACTTCATTGCACCCACATTTTCCATGAGAATTGCATTACCTTATGGTTCAGAAAGAAAACCAACTGTCCAATTTGCCGAGCAGAATACTAACTTAATAAATATCATTTTTTAATTTGCTAATTTGAGATGGAACCAGTTTCATTAATTATTTATTTATTAATTTGTTAATTTGATGTCGAACCAGTTCCATTATTCTAATGCTATTCTTATCTAGTATAGTATAATCCAATATTGATTTATAATGTGTTAACATCAATAAATTTATATAAATGTATTTAAATTTATAAATGTATATTAAATAGTTTATAAATGTTTATTAAATAGTATTTGTTTTTTCTGTTTATATTACCTCTAACAAGTATGAATAATGGATATAAAATTATATAATTTAGCCTTTGTTTAAAGACCATTTATTTTCACAAAACAAAACAAAGTGGTTGGTTGTGTTTATCCACATTGATAAATCACTTATTACTTGTAGCTGTGCTAGTCAAATAAACCTCTATTTATCAATAACATTTAAAAATGGAAAGCTTACTAATTCTCTATGTCTACTTACCTTTACTTTTGCTGTGGTAGTAAAACAAACCTCTATTTATCAATGGCATTTAAAAATCGAAAACTTCCTAATTGTGTGTATCTACTAACCTTCTTGACCATCACTCCTACAAGTAAAGAGATGGATCAATGCTAAAAGGCACAATTAACCACTTAGTTTTGTAAAGATAAACAAAAAATAAAATAAATAATTTTATATCCATTATTAATACCATATGGTTAAACTTAATATAAGCATAAAACAAATACTATTTAATAAACAAAAAAACAAAAACTGATATGAAAACACAAAAAATTATTTATTTATTTATTAATTTGATATAAGATTTTTCTAATACCATTTTTGGTTGATTTATATTATCTCTAGTTCAATAAATTTTTATATAAATGTATATTAACTAGTTTAACACATAGATAATTTCATAAGAAACTTATAATATTTGTTTTTTGTTTTTGTATTTTTTTGTTTATTAAATAGTATTTTTTTTGTTTATATTAATTCTAACTATCTTAGATGAATAATGGATATAAAATTATATATTTTAGCCTATCACTTGTTACTTGTGTCTATGGTAGTAAATCAAACATCATAATGGGAAACTTTATAATTGTCTCTATCTACATACCTAGAATGACATTTAAAAATGGAAAACTTACTTCGAAAGGGGTTTACTTGGACCGATTTTTTTCAACTTACTTGACTTAACCACTTTTGATCGAACTTTTACAATATATATTTCTTCGACTAAAGATTTATAAAATGAAAAATATTTTTCTTCAATCGGTAACATCGAGGAAAACTTGATACAACAATAATTCGAGAGAGTTACAAAATTATATAACCAAATGATTAAGTAAGACTTGTGTCCACCACTCTAAGGTACAAACTCTCCTGTGGGATGCTGAGATCCCAATGGTCTTCAATGATGTTTTTCTCTTAAAAGTCAATCACTCTTGTTAGTATCATATCCCTAAGGTTGGATAAGTTCTTCGATGCAGAAAAATTGAACTTAGGAGACACATGTTGGGATTGTGATTGATGCATAAACTTTCCTAAATCCTGACAAATACATACCCTTACTTTCGCGAGAAATATACTTGTACTAAAACACAAAAAAATCCCAGGCCTTATCGAGACTTTGACCTAACATAAATGTGTCCCAACACTGATTTTACTTTATGAATCAATAAGATTAATGCATGCCCAATTTTTAGAATGACAAAAGAATCTATCCTATGACAAAAAACAAGATAAACCAACCTCCCAAATTTGGGACTGCTCATGTGAATGCGGAACAACTTATTAAGAATGAAAAGACTTGCAAAAATCGTAAAATTTAAGATATAATTGAAATCAATGCAATGAAGAAAATTCCTAGTAAAAATAAATACTTGCCACTAGCCTACACCATTACCGAAATAGACATAACTCGTCGTTTTCTTTTTCTCTTCCTTTTTCCTTTTTTTTTGTTTCTCTTTTTTGTGGCCCTTTAGGTTTGTTACTGAAAGTAATACTTTAGTAATTGCGCATTGACTCGCAAATGTTTTTCTTCTCCATCCAGATTAGTCAGACGAAAACTGTTCTTCCCTGCTTTTTCGCTTTATTTGGGAAGGGCCCAACCAGAGGTTGTTGAATTTACATTGTTTCCATAGTTTCTCCCTTTTCATGTCCCCTTTTTAGCATACTTGAGATGGCATAAGTGATTTCAACGAAATTGGGCACAAATATTAGTAGGAAATTTATGCTCCGAAAGGATTGGATACCCTTCTTACTTTTGGGTAACTGAATCTCTTTTAAGATTGCACTCTTGCTGGATCTATTTTTACCTTGTCTTTTGGACCATATGCCCCAATAATTTGCCTTCGAATACCCCAAAAACATACTTCTTTGGGTTAAGTGAGATTCCAAACGATCTATGTTTGTCAAAGATCTTGCTTAGGTGCATGAAATGGTCTCCCTTGCACTTGGAATAAACTGTCAAATCATCTTGGTAAACCATGATAACTTTATTAAGGAAACGAGAGAATAATATGGCTCTTTGTAATCTAGTCCCAGCATTTAACAATCCAAAAGGAACACAGATATGGGAATACATTCCACAAGGATGGTGAATGTTGTCTTGTATCGGTCATTTTCATCAACCAGCACCTGGTTGTACCCTGAGAATCCATCCAACATGGACATCATTTCAACACTTGTAACTATAACACGTATTCCATGCTTGGCAAAATATAGTTATCTTTCAAGGATGTAAGCCTTCAAATTTCAAAATATTGCAAAATCTAATCTCATCATTCTTATGGACTACTATAACATTGGATGCCCACTATGAGTAATAACCAAGAGTGATGATTTCTACCTTGAACAACTTCTGTAACTCTTTTTCTATGATGGGAGCCAACATGGGATTCATGTCCCTTTGGGTCTTCTTGAAAGGTTTTGCTTGTTCTTTCAAAGGATTTTTATGCTTCATAACCTCAGTACTGTAGGTTTTCAGCTCATCATATGACCATGCAAAAAAACATTTATAATCACAGATAAAGTCCTCAATATTTTTCCATTATAGAGTGCATACTTGAGCAATATTCACTGGTCTTGGACTTTCCTTAGAACCCATATTGAGTTCAATGATTTGCTCATCCTTATCAGTGACCTTTGAACCTTTAAAACCAACATAATCATCAAGTTTTTTTCCAAAGGTACCAAACATCTAGGGATTTTATTACTTTTCAGTTGTACCATTTGTCGCTCTGGGTCACTGTTTTCTTATCCCTGATCAATCTAGTGAGAGGCACTTGTGTTTACACTATTAAAAAAATTCACAATGCCTATAATCTTCAAATAGATGCTATTTTTTGAAGTTGTCAGGAATGGATGCTTGAAACTTGACCTCCACACGGTACTTTCAAAAGGACTCTGTTGTGCATGGTTCAAATCCCACATTTGAACCTATCATAGCATCTACTTGTTGATTAATGATTTTCATTTTGTGTGATAGAAACTATGTCAAAATCATCAAATGCCTTGATCTCATACCATACATGATACAACATGTCAGTATTGCTTCAAATGAGAATATTTTGCTTCACACTGGTTCCGTACTTGATTCACAATCAAGTCTGAAATTCTGAATCTCCTTTGACTTTTTAATGTTTTAATATTGATATCCTTTACTTGTTTCAAACCCAAAAGCAAGGCCTCATATTCAGTCACATTGTTAGCTGCAACAAATTTTAAGAAAAATGAATATGGAAAGGAGTTATAACTGGTGAAACAAAAATTACCCCAACACCTGCACCAAATCGGGAACATGCACCATCAAAATACATGGTCTTGAATCCCTCATGCATGTTTTGAACTATTACAACAGCCTCTTTCGTTGGTGGCTTATCAAAAAACCAAGATCATATAATTTCCCAATGAGGTTCTATGTATATGGGCTCATTATTAGGCTGCTTTGGGTCCTCCACGTTATGTAACAGTTATTGTTCTCTGAGTAACTTGACCACATAACCATCTTCAATTGGAATACTAGCCTAATAGCAATAATTTGTGAGTGCAGATATGTTTCCACTTGTTTCTTTATTGTGAAGCTGCTCATCCATTGTTTGTGGCCTCTTCCTAAGTTGATTTCTCTTTTCTAGATATATCTCTTGCAATTCAATTACTTTTTCATCTATAAGAGCACAAATTTCCTCCTCAGGAGGTACAAGGATGCCATCCTCAAAAAGTCAGCGCACTGCTAAAAAAAATGGCAATGTATGTCTTGCTAATTTTAGTGATATTCCTTTGGTTTTATGCTATGTTAACGTGACTTTCTCAACATCATTTCTATGAACTCTAGTTTGAATATTAGCAAACTGCCACCTGCACCATGCAAAATACAACTCATTCAACAAGCTCTTTTGAAGGTGCTAGCACAAGGGGACAATTGTATGGGAAGGATCTGGTAAATCTTACAGTTTGTAGGTGTATCCTTGTTCCCATATGTCATGGAAATTCCATTGCATTATCCTGTTTTTTGCCATGGGGACCTCTCACGAGCTTGGATCCAGAGCTTGGAATACATATGCCACCCCTTGCTATACAATCATTTTGAGCAGTAATCAACTGCAAGTAGTATATTGCATTAGAAAAATGCATCAAAAGTAAGTCAATCCTTTCAATATCTTTATGTGCAAAGAGGACTTAACCTTGTATAATTTTTAAGGTCCATAGGGTGTCCTAGTTCGGCCCTAGGTACATTGAAATTAAAGTACATTATTGTTATGCTTAGGAATTATTTGAATTCAATTCATTATTTAAATAATCCCATCAAATCTCTTGTTCTATGTGGTAAATAAGGATATCAGAAATATGCCTTACTATCTAAAATGACAATGTTGTTTTTATTCTTACCTAATAGCATTTATCAGCTACCTGCCATGACATGTTAATAATATAATGCTAACTACATAATTCCCAATGCATTTTTTTAAACCCAAAAGGTTTCATAAGATTGGCTCCTACAGAAAGAATAATGCCCTTGATGTTATTGTATCCCTTCGATGAGCCAATTTTGTAGGATTCCAAGGCTTACTATTTTGTTGTACATGATGTAATAACCTCATGTGTAATTAGCTATAAAGCAACCAACCAACAAGCATAACTTGTTGATCGTATCAAATCTTAGTCATATGACACTTAACAACATTACAAAGAAACTACAACCCTCCAGCAGATTTTGAAGCAATCCCTGGGATCATGAAGAAACTACAACCCTCCATGATAGCCTTAGCAATATGAGGTTTGCTTCTTTATCATATAACTCACTCAACAATAATGGCATGGTGAAAAAACCCAGATGCGATTTTGGGCACAAAACGGGTCGTGCTACTGCTTGTCACAATCCTTGTTGGCATTCATGGCCATCACTTGTTGGTAGAAGGTGGCACACACCACATGCAAGGTAAGTATGTGAGGGAGGACAACATTCATCATTTTTTTGGGATTATACTGGTTATAATGCTCCATCTGAATACACCACTCATCACAGAAGCTTGTCACATGAAGGTTCTGGATGCAAATTAAATGGAGTAAATTCAAGAAGGGAATGGGAAACTCAGCGTAGAACACAATGCCAAGACAAACCCTCTAGGGTGGAGCCACATTTTAAATCCTGGAAATTCATTAAACCACAAATAAATGAATCAATATTGGCTAAGAAATAAAAGAATATTCCATTTAGTGCCACTAAAATGTAATGAATGGAACATTAAGTCTTGAGAAAAATCAACGTCCATATGAAAATGATATAATGCACAAAATACACAAATCTTCTGTAAATATGTTCAGTAGCACTTTTTGGATAATCCACTGCAAACAATCATGAGACATTCCATTCATTAGTGGAAAATGTGATAATTAAAACAACATTATTTATCGTGAAAAAAATTGAGCGTAATGAATTGCTGTTGAGCCAAGGTTCTGACCATTTGAAAAGTGAGATGGTATTGTAAAGTTAGTAATAAACCCAGAAGAAACTTTGCTCTTTGATATGTTCATAGTAAGCTTCCTTTAAGATTGATATTATTGTGATAGAATATCACATGTTCCTATCAAATGCATAAGACTGAAACCCAATAAAGAACACTCTTTAGATCTATCTAAATTAATAGGCGATGACATTAGTGAAGGTTGCTTAGAAATAATGCAAAGGCCACGTATGATTTCTAGCTGTGCATTCAAATAAGAATTGCTAACTTTTGGATCAGAGAAATCTGTAGAGTGTAGATAATTTTGAACATCCATATCATTTTCATTTTCTTTAGGGTGAATTCCATTATATGTGGATATTTTTAGAGGGAGCAGGGAAAAATCTATAACTCAAAAATTATCTTTCATGGAACTAAAATAGTTTTTTCTCATGAATGGGAGAAAACTCATATAAAGTGAGAACTTTTCAAGGATTTAATTGATAGCAATGAAGAGACCTAAAAGACTCTACAACATTGAAAAACTCTATAAATTTTGAAAGTTACTATTGGTTCCAAGCACTATCACTATAACCATCGAGTCTCGACCTCCTCCCTCGATGATTGTAGTGTGAAATTTCCTTGAAAAATAAATTTCAAACCATAATCTCACAATGGAAGAGATGCAAATACTCGATGTTAAAGATAAGGTACAAACTCTCCACTACAGTCCTAACATAATGTGAAGGCCATGCTGCATAGTACCGACATTCAAATTTCAACTCACCACAAGCCAAGTAGTGATTTCCTTACCATGTGAAACCTTTACTAGGACATTACCAATGTCCTCTCTTTGCATTATCATAAAAGAATTTATTAGACTATCCACAACTATGATCGAAATTATACCAATCATAATATATTATAGTGAATATTTAGTATTAAAATTACAAGATCAAAGCTACCCAATTTTTTAACTAACTATAACAATCTACACATGCATAATAAATTATTTAACACATTAATATTTATGAGAGCACTTATTGTGAATGATGCCACAATTTTATGGGCAATTTAATCACATGATTCATGGGTACTTTAATAACTGCTAGAAATTTTGTTGTGATTCAGTATTATAGAAATGCAAAGCAGCCAGTCAAAGCCTTTGAACCTCTGTGAGTAACAGAAGACAAAAAGCAATGTTTCTATTAACAAGAAACAAACGATTGAGGTAAATCAACATTTATAACAGTTTGAACAATGGAATACTCTTAATACCTATTTATTAAAGAAAAATATCTTCTTTGCAGGAGGTCATCACCTGAAAAGAGATGAACAACATCCAAGCCAACTTCCTCAAACATGTTGTTCACTCCCTAAACTCTCACACTATTGATTTGTTTAATAATGGTGTCTGTCCTAGTTTACCCAAGCTTGGTCACTCAAATCCGAATAATTACAAAACCATCATAAGGGCATGCATTCTCCCAGCTTTGCACTACAGTTCTTCATTTATGGCTTTCAAACAAACTTGAAAGGAGGTGACTAAGGGGGCAGGGCCAAAGGACATGCAAATTTCTGCTTGGAGTACCAAACCACAAACCATATTTTCACACACACAGCCATTACTGAAACATGAGAAATAAGATCATATTCCATAAAGGAAACTCAATACAGTTAAGTATTTGCAATGGGTGAAATGATAAGGTCTCAAGGAGTGAACTCAATATTCAAACTCCCCTTCTAAGATCCTTCCCCTAGTTCAAACCACTCTCTCTGGTAGTATCGTATTCTTTGAAGGGAAAACAAAAAGAAACTAGCTAGAGCTAGTGAAAGATACTCATTACAAACCAAGAGGAAAGGAAAGACTAAATTTGCATGAGCCTAAAGGGCATGGGAAAACCACGAACAATATTATAGAAGCACTCATTTTATGCAAAGGACTAAAACTAATATCCAAATTAGATATTTGAGACATCATAAATGCATGGTACTCCAACCTTATCATTGAAATTATGAATGGGGCGACCTCCCCACATGCATTTTAACGTGTCAAAATTCATTACCAAATCTAAATCATTGACCTCTAACTTAAAACAATATGTTTTACACAAGTCCATAGAAATTTTAACTTATAAACCAATGTGATTGCAAATGAGGGCACCTATCAAGCACAAGATATTCATATGAACTCATCCTACAGTAATACTCTCAGCTTTATGAAATATCCAATAGAATCTAAGCAATATCATTCTCCCCCAATGATGTTAGTAGTTCCTTATTAGATTTTTGTTTTTTTGTGCTCACCTCATGTATTAGCGACACAGTCCCATACTTCCTCATTGGATTCTCCTTATTACCATCAATTTGACACTTACATTGCTAATTGTTACAAATTCGAGAACTCAACAAAAGGATCACCATGAAGTTCATCTACCAAAGAACTCTAATGCCAATTTGAGAAGTGCCCAAGTAGCCAATTTTTCAAAACGAAACTCTCTTACCACCCATGTGACTATGAACACCAGTTGTCAGCAACAGAGACTTAATCCATGTGCCTTGAAATAGGGAAATAGTAGACCAACAAAGAGGGAGACTATAACATTGCCTAGCTCAGGTCCTATGAAACAAGTGCAATTCCATAGCACTCATTAATAAAATTAACTCCAAATCATGTCAAAGGTGGGATGTTAAAGGAAGCAAGGGTATCAAATATGGTCAATTAAGACATGAACGGGGATAACTGAGAAGGTAATAATTTAACAAAAAAAACCTTCCCAATGCTTAGCCTTCAACAATTCCAATATGTAAACATCAATATGTAGAGTCAACTCACAGACCTCCAAGATTCGGGTATGTAGATTCTTTCCATTTTGTTATTTATTAATGTGTGGCCATGGTGTACAATTTTGGTGTTATGGGATAGACAACAGAGGATTTACTAACATTACAATCAATTTTAAAGTCATTTTGAGTTGTGAAGCTTACCTCTTATAACTCTTCCAAGTTAAGTAAATACATCAATATTGCAACAACTTACGATGGCACAATGAGGAAAAATCTATTGCACATTAGAGTTTCCAAAATTAAAATTAATAAAAATAGAACGCAAAATGGTTTGAGTAGATCAACTCTGATTGCCGCATAATTATGACCACAGGCCTTGTAAAATTCTTGTGAAATGATTAAAAATCATCTTTTGTTGTTCAAAAAATGACGTCTTGCACAAAGTGCAATAAACTATGAACTAGTGTGAAGGACAACACATAAATTTTCAATAAAAAATATGGAATTATTTCAATTTTACCTTTTAAGTATTTCTTGTGAAGCAACATTGGTCTACAATACAATTGGGACATTAGTAGAACGTTAAATATACATTTGAATCACAAAGTATAGCTATCAAGATGGAGTCAATAATCAGCTGGATTCATAGCTGGTATGAAAATGTTTTAAAAGGATTGGACAAATGTAGATGCAACTAGCTCTATTGACCAAATGTTATTCCTTTGAGCTCCATGGTGTTAACTACCACATGGCACAATGCAAGTAAAATCATTTTCAGTGGAGCAATGTGTAGAACATGTTAATAGGTATCCTAAGCACTATGTAATCTTTTTTAGTCACTTTTTTTCTGGTAATGTTCCATTGCTTTTGGGAATGGAAACCAAATGGGATTCACTTTGGTAACCAAATGAAAGCACTTCCTGATTGTACCCATAAATATTAAACTTGTGTGTCTTAGCTGAAATTAATGAAGCCACAAAAGAAGAAAATTTGGAATGGGATTCACTTCGGTAACCAAATGAAACCACTTATTGATTGTACTCACAAATGTTAAACTTGTGCGGCTTAGCTAAAATTAATGAATGCACAAAAGAAAAAAAATGCATGGATCCCCATGTACAAAGCGTGCATTCTTTTTGTCCCCTTTTTATTTATCACATGCAAAGCCTCCAATAATATTGTGGGGTGGAGAAAAATAGCATGGTATTCATATCTTATCATTTATTCCATGGCTATGAAAAGTTTCTTATTTTGTCATGGAATTGAAATGTTGAAGCAAGGATAAGGACCATTCCAAGAAAAAAAGTTCAAAGAGATGCTTTGAGGTAACAATTAATCCCCTGTGGAATAGTTGAACTAGATGAAAAACTGTAAATAGATTTTGACACTTGATATGGCAACAGTGTATGTATTCTCTAATGCTTATACATGTCCTGGTCTCTATTGATAAATGTCACAAAATATGGATGTCCTTATAGTATAGAAACCAACAAAGAAGCAATATATATCATTTGTATTAAAGTAACTTTATGTCTAATGTCCTATGGAAGTTTCCCTACTATTTTAGGTTATTGAATATTGACTTTAACAAATGATAACATAGTGTTTAATTCAAGCAACTCTTGCCAAAAAGGAAACAGTCAAAACATAAATGGGTACCACCCTGCATTCTGCCTTTCTCTCAAAAACATATTCACAAATTAGTTTTAGTGAAACACTGCTAATTATTAATGTTGTAAATGACAAGAATTTATCAACATGAAATTCTGTATAACAAGACCTTGCGGTTCTCAAAAGAAATGCAACATGAAAAAATCGATCCAAACTCTCCACAACTATACATCAGTTCCTTTTTAACAAATTCTTGCATCTATATAATGATGCTAAATTCATATTGATATTATCTTCCCTGCATTAGGTTCACAAATATTAAACATGATAATAGAAATGACATGGAATACAATAAGAACTTATCACATGAGTATCAAGAATCGGTAATCCCTGCAACATTCCTAAGATTTCCAATTAATAAAAGTTAAAAATCAATTCACCTTAATAAAACAAAATTAATAGATCTCTTTTAACATTTAAATGCTAAAAGTAACTCATCTCGAGATTATGTATTTTTCAGAATCAACTTTATACACTTTGCAATTGTAATTTTTTCCAACACAAGCCTAGATATATGATGCACAATTCATGTGGAGTACAATTCGTTGTGGTCACCATAGATGTTCTTTGGTCTTAAATAATTGTGCATAAACTGAGAAAACCCGTCATTCATAATCCAAATGGGGCTATAGAGTCTAGAAATGATAAATACTCAAAATCGGGGTGAATGGGACTTCAAAGAATTCCAAATACAGGAGGAACTAGAGATTTAGAAGCCAAATCAGGGTGAATGAGGGTCCCAAAAATCTCACTTCCTAATTTCAAGGATGAACAAGGGCTCTGAAACCAAATGGAGGCTGAATAGGACAAAAAAACTACCATTTCCTGAAATTAAGGGCAAACATGAACTCCATCTTAAACCCATGCTGAAAATCGCTGGAAAACATGATGTCCATCTGAAACCCATGCTAGAAATCGCTGGTGAACAAGACCTCTATTTGAAACCCATGGTGGAAATCGTGGGCGAAAGATGGATCCAAAGCAAATTCCAAAGGGTGAAAATGGTTTTTGCAATAATTTCCAACCAAATATCATTGGGCTAACTATGTTTTTATTTATTTTTTGAAAATAGAAAATGCGATATTTAATATTAACGATAAAGAATTTTTTAATATAATAAATTCGCCCAAGGAAAATTTGAAACTCCATTAATTTCGCCAATGGACTAAATTTCACCACTAAAATCATTCCTGGTACAGTTACATCTCCAAGAAGTAGGGTTATGCATTTCTGTAGAAAAAATATCCCTCTTTCTCTAATATATATTAGGTCTACACAATGATATTACTATAGTGATTAATAACTCGTTCTTAGCATAAGTTGGTAGAACTCGTTGTTATGGATATAGTTTCAAATATGATACTTGAAGAATTTAGAACTCATGATTTTTTATATAATGGATTGAATCCTTTGTTCCTTTTTCAAATGTATTGTGTATTCCTACATTTAATGGGGCATTATCTATTCGTATTGTTTCTGCTCAACCTATTTATGCTTATTGAATGTGGAATGAATTTGTAATGTTTTTATAGCCTAGATATCTACTATGCCTATGCCACAAATGAAAATTATTGTGTTTTACACACAGGAGACCTTAAAAATTGATTGTCTGAATCACTAATGAACTTAGCACAGTTAGGGATTGACTATTAAAATTATAAACAGAGAAGACAAAATCAAGGAAGGATTAAGCATCAAATTAATCTTCAGTTCGATTTAGCTTACAGTAATTCGAAACGCCAAATCAAAGTAGAAACCCTTGAATCTGCAAAGTTAAATGTTGATCCACTAATTTAGAACATCAACGATGCAGATAAAATATGCAACGAGATCAACGGTTCAGAAAAGTTGCGAAGGTTTAATTCTAAAAAATTGTAAGGAAACCCGCTTTCTGCAATCCCCAAGGTTAAACGTTGATCTACAAAGAAGTAGATCAATAGTCAAGATTTCATCCACAAGGAAGACAAACGGCTGATAATAGTCAAGAAGGTTTCATTGTGGAATCAGCAAAGAAGTAGATAGAGGTTCGAGATTACATCCACAAAGAATATTAATGCTTGATATTGGTCATGAAGGTTCCCCTATGGAATCCACAAAGAACAAAATTAACGACGGGGACTTAAGCCACAAGAAATCAACGGTGTTGAAAGTATAAAATATTAAATTAATGGATTTTGGAGTTTTCACAACCAGTGACCTGCAATCCTCCTTTGCAGAGTGAAAAATGCGGAAGGATGGAAGTGAAAGATTAAGTTCATGTATTTTGAAGTTTTCGCAAGTTGCAACCTGCAACCCACCTTTGCGGAATGCAGAATGAGGAAGCCAGGATGTGAAACATTAAATTCACATATCTTGGAGTTTCCATGACCCACAACCTGCAATCCGCATTTGTAGAATGCATAAGAAGGGATGTAAAAGATTAATTTGACGAAATTTATAGTTTCCTCAACCTCCAACCTGCAATACACATTTGCAGAATATAGAAAGTCAAGGATTAATTTAACGGAATCTGGATTTTTTGCAACCCACAAGCCTCATCAAGTCAAGATCAATGATCATGGTTGATTTTGCAAGGAATCAATGGTGCATAATGTAAATGATTCATTTAACGAAATTTTGGATTCCGCATTCTACATTGCGGAATCTAAAATCAAAACTGTGGAATGGTTCTTGCAGAAGAACAATAACTTAGCTTTTTTCTTTTTTGTTTGAAAATATATTCTTTTTGGAAAAAGGGTTTCTAAGATTTTAAGTATATGATGATCATTTCATATGGCTAGGGTTATGCTTTAAACTCTTTATTTGTTTGTAATTCCTCATAACGGTTAGGCATTGTATTAATATCTCGGAAGATATACGGTTATAGATATTTTTTTATTTCTGGAATTTGAGGTATGTTACATATGGTATTAGAGCCATAGGTTTCAACCTTGTCAGCTCTTGGGGACATTTAGTTCCATTGAAGCACACTAAATGGAAATCGTCTTTGGCTTGATAAATACTGGTTAATGTATTGTGGTTGTGTAATCAAATTTATGGGTTCTGATCAACTCATTCTAGTGAATGTACTAACGGGGATGCTTGTATGTTAAGTGATTCATGAAGGGTTGTCTCTCGTGGACATTACATGATTATTATAGAACTGGAACAGATTAAGGTATTATGGATTAATGAGCAAGTATGCATGAGGATCATTGTATCAATAAATTTTGTTGATGATTAATCGCTTCTTGAATGAGTTCTAAGAAGAAATATGCTCTAAAATAATGTGAAAATTTATATGATGTATGGCCGTTGTATAAAATTGAGCACATAGATTTGTGGACCAACACACAACTCACAAGATAGATCAAACAATTTTACTCCAAAATTAAAGAATGAAATAGTGCAAAAATGTCTTGTAATTGTGAATGCTTTCATTAATCAAAAGTAATTGGATAACTAATTACAATGTAATACACTGGTATTAATAACTAGTCAATTCGAATGCATGAGATAATAATTCGAATTGATTGAATCTACCTAAGCACATGGACAACTAGACATGTCCAAATCATTATCGAAGCTCAACTAGTTATTCCCAGTTGCCTCAATCAGTGCACCGGTCAGTTAGAATCAGTTAACTAGCCTAATTGAATCTGGTAGGTCGGGAACTACACCTTCCCACATTCAATCAATTAATGACTGATGCTAACTGAATGTAACTGGATGTTACTGACTCCTAAATAGGCTTAACTAGTCACTAACTGAACTCAACTGAAGGAGGTTGGTTCCATCACTCCCAGACGCTCCTAACTTGTAGGGATTGGTGTAGGAGGATCCTAAATTGATGCATGCAAGTGAAGTCAATGGAAGATAGCCTCAACTAGTGTTCCCCACACTCTATTAACCAGGAAATGTGGCCCAATTAGGCCATGCAGATCCAATGATGCTAGTGACTAAATATAGACTGAAAAGACTCCTAATTTAGACATGATTGACCAAATTGGACAAGGGAGGATTATAATCCTAACACACACCCTGAATGCTAACTTGGACAAATTTTTGTCCCTGGTAACTAAGACCATAGGTCACCCATTACAGCTAAATCAAAGTAACTTCTTAATACAAGTTAGCAAGGAAAAACCACATGGGAAAAAATCCCCCCTCTAACTAAGTAGGTAGAATAAGGATTCAGGTTTGAAAAACTTGAAAATATGTTTTTGCAACCTTCATCTCTGTGTTTTAGCGAATAAGCATGCATGATTTTCTGTGCAAAAGTATCCTCAAGCTTGGCATGTAGACTTCTTCCTCTTCTCCCAAAATGATGATGGAAAGAAGGAGGAATGTGACATTTTTTCAGTAAAGCCTCCATGAGATTCTCAATTGACCCCATTTGACTAACTTGGACTTGTTAGGCACTAATCACATCTTTTATGCCATTTTAAATCTTAATTCATCTTTCATTTTCTGTTTTATAAAATCTAAAAATTTATGTCATTTACATGTATTAAACTAATCCCTAAAACATCAAATCACATGCTAGGTTTGCCCCAGTTTGTGGCTCAGAATTACCTTCTAGAAATATGCTTTGTAGCGCTGATTAAATTTGATCTAAAATAGAATTAAAAGTTCCACGAGATTGCACATCAATCACAAGAACTTATTGAAGATCCAAAACCCTTGAAAGGAATGTGCCTTTCCACGATTTTTTAATTTTTTTAAACCTCCAGGTTTCATTGCAATATCGAAAAACTTTCTTTGTGGGTATTGCAAAACTCTCGAAACCCCGGATGGCTTTCCATGAACATAGTCTCTATAGCGACGCAGTTTCATGGATCAATTGTATTTCAACTCATATATTTTGTCGATAGAGATTGGTTTTCCATGGTTTTGCATCGAAGAAATTTTTGTTCAAATTCCAAAATTCATCGATAGAGAGACAAACGTTCGTCGAAACTGTTTCACAGTTTTGCGTGGAATCAAAATTTCGCCCAATAGTTTTTGGCCATATTTTCATCGTTATAGGGACGATACTTTTGTCAATAGAGTGACAAAACGTAGAAAATGAATTAAAAAAAATCAATTTCAAGGCCACAGTATAAAAGACACGTGGGGGAAATATTTCATCTTTATATTGACGTATTATAACATTCGTCATTATAGAGATGAAACAAGTTCCATGAAACATCACAGCCATTATTATCACAATTGAGATGACCAAACATGGAAATAACAACAAAAAACTGTTGCAAATTTCATCGATAGAGATTGGTTTTCCACGGTTTTGCGTGGAAGAAATTTCTGTTCAAATTCTAGAATTCGTTGATAGAGAGACAAATGTTCGTCAAAAGTGTTCCATGGTTTTGCGTGGAAACTAGATTTTGTCTCACATTTTTTGGCCATATTTTCATCGTTATTGGGATGAAAACTTTGTCGATAGAGTGACGAAATGTAGACCACCGTACGGAAGACACGTGGTGGCGAGTTTTCAGTTCTATATCGATGGCTTATAAATTTCATTGTTAGATCCACCAAATAAGTGCCACTAAACCTCGTGACCATTATTGTCGCAATTGAGATGAAAAAACGTGGAAATAGCAACGAAAAACCGTCATAATTTTGATATTATGTATTAGTGATACGATATTATAGTATCAATTGTGATTTTTGTAATATATCCTTCCAAAATATTGTCAATGCAGATGTTGAAAACCCTATATATAGGATTTCTAACACCTTTCACTCATTCGATCAGCTCAGGACTCCACTCTGCTGGTTCTCCACCTTGAAATTTTCTTTTTTATGTCACAAGATTTAACAACCAAAGAAAAACTAATGGATATATTTGTAAAGGTATCACTCCAACCAATCTGTCGGACTCAATTGCGATCATTTACCATCTTCCTGTACAAACTCCAGTGCCTTATAATCAACCCAATCTTGAATATCTGGATTCATTGGGTGCCAAAACATAACCCCACTAGAACGATTCAAGTCTCGACAATGGAACCATTAGTTGGCATAATTTCAGTCTACCTAGGTTCATATTCCTTGTTCGTCAACAAATACCAAGATATCAGCGCAACATAGCAGGATTGTGTCAGTAACACCTGCAATGCAGATGAGGTCTCACTCGATATATCTTATGTGGACTACCAGAACCGGGTTTCTGTAGTTATCTTAGGGATTTATCCCTTACATTTCTATTAGATCACTCGACCAAAACCTAGAATTATACTTATGTTTTCATTCGTTATTTCAAGGTAACTATCTACTGATCCATTGCCACAAATCACAGTAATTAACATAAAGCATTAGCACATATTTAACCTATTAGATGTGCGACAAGTATATATATATTTGTATTCATAAAAATGGTCATACGATAGATTCAAATCAACTAATTCATGAAAGAAATGCATTTGACATAAACATAAAAATCAAAGATACAAAAAGACAAGATATAACGTGGAAACCCATCTGGAAAAAATCACAAAGGTTCTCTTCATCTGGCATGAGAACTAGTTTAGCACCTTTGGTTTCAGCACTCAGCTTGCAGACTCTTCTTCATATATTCTTTACAACTCATACATTCTTCTCTCTTCTTATGCTCTCTCTCTCTATGTATCTATTCTCTTCTTCTTTGAATCATCGACCTGCACACAACCTCGATCATTTCTCTAACTAAGAAACTCCCTCTATGATCGATCCCCACCAACACAACTTGGCATCATGATTTTATAAGCTTTTATGCTTTTATAGTTCTTGATTCAACCGTCGATTGACTCTCAAATTTTAGTCAATAATATTTGTTTCTATTTTAATCCATTCAATTACATCTTAAAATAGGCACTATCGTCCCAAAATACAATCATGCTTTATTAATAAAATCAATCTATTTGTCTAACTAACTATTTCCCCAAAATTAGTTGAACTCTAGTTTTCGACTTGATTTATTCTTCTTTTGACGTGGCTCCATTAGTCACAGCTGCTGCCATCGCATCTTCTTCTCTTCTTGTGACTGAAATATTTATCTTTTTGAGCAAGAATTACGGGAGAATTCTTCCTAAATTTTGCTACGGCCAACATAGGACAATTAGTTTGGTGCCTATGGAATGGGATTTGGGGCTGAACAGACCAATTAATACTTTTTTCATGAAATTTTTTGTTTTCTTCCATGGTGGGTGTACGTCATTGGACACTAAAGTCTCTATTGATGTCGACTTGATTTCAAGAATCACAGGGTTTCCCAAGGCCGGGGTGGACCCTCCACAGTTCTTCATAGGAAAGGAGAAAGACAAACACTTCACTAGAAGATTGAGATAGAAGCGTAGTTTGACGAGGGATAAGAGGGGATTCGACATAGCCTCTATCAATGATAAAACTGTCAGGTTTCTGGTCAAGTAACTCTCCATCAAATTTCTAAGAATGATCAGGTTGAATGTATTGTGGAAGTTATAGCTACGACAGAGAAGTGTGTTGAAATCATACATCAAAACTGGGTGACATTCCTTCTAAATGGGTTGTTAGCTAACGCTATCGATTCTCATGAAAATGGTAATTAATTTGTGTATTCTTAGTTTTTAATTCTGATTTCCTTTGTTTCATGGGAAAATCCACCAAGTTATCAGGGCATGGATGTCAATTTCCCTTTTAGAGGGGCTCCTTATCATAACTTGTGGTTCACTGTCAACCATCAGAGGTAGCTAGACAACAATGTCAAATTTTTTATGCATACTGAAGGACTACGCATCGATGTAGTGAAATTTTCATGACATGAAGGCTTCCACCGTCGAAAAATATTGAAATTTCTTGATATTTACAGTGGGGATCAAACACATTTTCCTTCCAATGAGGATGAACATTGAGAAGAAAATTTAACAACACAATTTAATTTGACCGAAGAAGACATGGATTCCATTGTTTAGGAATGCCCAGAAAAATGGAAACCTGCTATCGAATACTATCAAATATTTGTTGAGGATGAGCCTCGATAAGAAGGTATGTATAGCATATAGCAAGATAAAGTCAACCTTCCCATTTCAGACCTCGACAATAACCAAGAGTCAAACGCCACCCCAACAAAACCGGATTTGGGGGCCAAATGAAAGGTTGCTGGGCTGGTGAGGAAAGAGAAGAAGAAGCAAAATTTTTTCAAAGACACCACTATGGGAGGGTTAACAGATGATGAGTCCAATAATTTGTTCGATAGTATGGTTGGAATTGCATAAAAAAGTAAAAGTCGGACAATGACCAAAACACAATTTTTTAAGGAAGTCATTGATATCCTACATGTGCTCGGTAAGGTTGTTAAGGAGGTTCATATTGGAATCACTCCATTAGAGACTAGTAATAAACAAGGATTGATGTAGTTAGAGGCTAGGAAATCTTATTGTCGACCTATATAGGTCACCACTTCATCAAAGGAGAAGAGAGTGCAGATAATACCTGCAACACTGGATCTAGGAAATGTAGAGTTGAATGCCGCAGTCCATAATATGTTATATATAAATTGGACATTAATGTTCTCCCAATGTTCATCTTATACAAAATTCAAAAAAAGGATGTAGATGAAGTCAAGACAAGGGAAAATTTTGTGTATGATAAAATGAATTAATTTAAAAGTCAAGTATCTTCTTTGGAGACAGAGTCTGCAAAATTTCAACAATAGAAAGAGAAACTACAAAAAGGCAAGAAAATATTAGAAAATGCTATTGAAGACTCCTATCGCGAACTCCAAAAAGGGACAATTATGTCGGGCATGGTCCCAGAGGAAAATATACTAAATTTAAGGGAAGTCATTACTAGCTTCCAACCTAAAAATGAAGAACTGGAATCTAGGGTAGTTTCTGGTACCCCTCTTGAAGTTGTTGAGGAATGACAGAAGGAAGTCTAGGAGGTTTTTCAAAATATTAAACACGATGAGTCCTACAAGTTGTACAAAATTGCATGATACTCATTAAAATAATTTATAAACATTAAAATATTAACAATTCAAGGGGGGAGGGCCCCAAAACCTAATTGAACTTTCTCAATATCAAGTTCCATAAACATCAAGTAAAAAGGAAGCATGATCTCTTTACAAGGATTCTTTGGCATTTGAATTGATACTAGGGTTCCATTGAGTGGTCATAGAAATCATGGTAGTTCTCATGTACTTAACTATAGTCAAGGGAGGGAAACAAGAGACTCCAACCCAAAACCTTACTTCTCAAGCTTACACACCATGTAAGAGTCTTCAAACCACTACATATAGCATGTATGGGGTATCTTTCACCTTCAATTGTGATATGGGCACCCTAAGTATCAGTTCATGAAGAAGCGTAGCTTACCACTGAACCTAGAGAGAAGTCACCAACTATCTCTATTATGACTAGAGAAGGAGTTGCGATGGGAGAATATAAAGTGAGTCATATGCAAGATTCAAAGATTCGAGCAATAGTACAATATCGTATTCCCTTTCATGTGCAGAAACATAAGGGGTGTTCTTTGAGGAAGGGAATGAATTCACAATATGGGATAATGGATCCTCAACTTGGAATGTTCTTCATGTATTTGATGAAGCACCAGTATATGATATGTCGCCTCGGTTTGACCGATCTCTACTAGAGAAATCAACAAGAAGGGTAAGTACTCTGAAGAGTTTCTTAAAACTTTGTTTGGATTTAGTTAAAGATGAGAATGAGTTGAAATGGTTTTATAGTATATTAAAAGAGCCTAAAGAAGATCCCCGACAAGAAAAATTTGTAAATCACATTCATGGAAGAATGAATACAAGACGAGAGTTGTGTATGAAAGATCAAATTGGAGATTATGATATGGACTTCATTATATTAGACTTGGTCTTAGATTTTAACATTCTAACAAAGAGAACATGGGAAAGTATGGGGAATACCAAATAGTGTGTTCCCTACTCCAACTTTGGTCGACGAATTAGTTAAAGGTTATTCCAGTTGGTTGACTACCTAGAGTCAATATTGAAGTGGAGGGGCTTCAAAATTATGCATATTTTGAAGTGATAGAAATTGTTGATGAAAGTAATTGATACCCATCACTCGTTGGTATTGACTAGGCCACTGAAAATCATACAATCTTCAAGTTCAAGAAGAGGATTTTGTGAGTCGAGTACTCAAAGATGAGATTAGTTGCACCATTGGATATGTTGGAAGGAAAATGTATGTGGAACCTATCCATAAAGAATATCATGAGGCCTACCTAGATAATATCTATAACATCTCTTCTTGACTAAATGATTATATTAATCTGACAACCAATTGGAATTTGAGTTTGTAAAATGTCACCTCATGTTCATCTTATTCCGGAGAAGCCCTCAAAAACTGGAAGAATCATCTACACGAAGTTTTAATGCGAAAGTGTACTCATATCACAAAGTCTCTACGATGGGTTGGCACTGAGATATGTGATTGTCCTACATATGAAGGATTACCTAATTTGGATACATTTCTTGTTGAATTTGAAGTTAAGGTTCTAGAAGAGCATGGATTTTTGGCCTTAAGACTAGCCCGATGAGTTGGTGGGTTGTTCATAAGTAGTCCATCTTAGTTTGGTTGCAGTGCTAGAGAATGTTAGAGATTCGGATTGGAAAAGGAAATCCTTATGTTGGAGAAAAGTACACAGAGATGAGAATTCATTTCAATGATATCAATGCTTCTACAGAATTAGTGAATGGAAGTCGAACAAGACATCATAAGGATAGTCGACGCATTTCCCTCAACTGAATTTGTATATAGGAGTAAGAAAAATATTTTTGAAACCCCACATTTGATTTCCCTGTCAAATTTTTGTGTGCATTAAAATATTGTACATATCTATGTTGGTTGAATTATTGTGCATCACAGTCCTATATATGTGTATGAGTTTGTTGAATCCATTGAATTGTTGTAGTATGTCTAGGTACTATACTATCTATTAGTCAAAGTTTTGAAATTGTCGTGGTTGGGATTATATCAGAGCTCAATTCTCGAGCATTCTCATCTATCAAGTCTACAATTAATGCACATTAAATAACTCCTTTTATGATGGAAAAGGCAGCGGGGTTAGTGGGAAATGGTCATAAACAACTGAAAAGACTTGAGTGTGTGAACATATTGGCTGCCACCGTGATAATCATTGCCAACATCTCGTCCCATTCATTGGCCATGTGATAAGACAAGAAAGTTGCATGCATGAGTTAATTAAAAAAGGAATTTCCTTAACCATTTGAACTCATTGTGTTGAATTGCTGAAGAGCATTGAGCAAGTCAAAACTGTAATAGTTTCCCAAAGCTAAGCTATGAACGTTGTGAGTTGCATCCATGGAAATAAATGTGTCTAGTACTAATATCGCTCGAGTATCTAGTGTGGAGACCCTACCATCACCATCTATTTCGATTAATCCTCCCAAGAAAAAGATATTTGGGGGTTGATAAACCAACCCAAAATGACGCACTAAAGCTACTCATGATGTCAAATCTCCTAGTTGTATATCTACAAAGATGCTACCAGGGTACATTGCACCATGGAAAATGGATTCCTCGCATGTGCAAATTAAGAAGAACGTTAAGTATGTGTTGATCGAGGATACTATTCCGAAATGGGTTCATGTGTAGGGGGATATCATGCCTAATTTAAAGAAACTATTATTCTGTGACCATGCCACGAATTTCAATTAAATGTCCAAAATGGCTTAGCATTGAATCTAAGTTTTTCTACCACATTCTAGCATCCCCTTCCATGTAACCCAATCAATGGAAAGATATCGCTTCTTAAAAAGGCTCATAATAACTAGTGCATATAAATAAATAAATAAATAAAATAAAATTATTAATTTAAAGATACGACAACAATAATAAATAAATAATAGACATAATACATATAATTAAATATATTTAAACATAATTCCATCAATAATAGACAGAATACACATATTTTCACAACACATATATATCTATATATATATTTCCACCATACATATTATTCACATGTTGATTTCTAAAGAAAACAAAGATAGATTACTTATATTTTAAGTAAAGGATCTAAAAACATGTCTTAAGTTTATGAATCCTTCCATCCAACCCAATTGCACTTGCTATCCAAGGATCGAGTCAAGCATCCAAAATATATGTAGGGGTGACTTTGAGATGCATGGACAACTTTAAGAAATGAATAGATATGGATTAATTACGCCCATAGACATTAATATGTGTATTTTGGGTTTCATAGAGCACAGTAACAATATTAAATTTAAACATTAAAAAAAAACAACATTATGAGGTGAGAATGGAGTAGGCTTCTTTAAATGACTCCCTTCTACTATAAAGGCAAAGGCATGGTTTCAAATTTGTTTTACCTCTTATTCAATAATTAAACCATGAAATAAGATACTAACACAACCACAAATAAAGTGTCACTAGAGCTAGACACTTAGTTAATATATAAAAAAAATACTATTTAACAAACAAAAATACAAAAACTGATAAAAAGACCATGAATTAAATTTTGATTGTACAGTTGTTCCACTTAGATTAATCAATCCATTTAACCAAATCCAAAATCTAAAATAATTTCTTAGCCCCTCTAAATGTTATAAATGTAATTAATAGCCTATCTATCCAGATAATAATAAAAATATGATATCTGAAAAGCCGTGAGAGTAGAGTCGACTCGGTTACTCGGTTGAATGAGTTCGGTCTACTATAAAGGCAACGACATGCTCTCTTCTGGCTTTCAAATTTGTTTTACCTCTAATTCAATAATTAAACATTGCGGTTAGTGAACCCGGTGGAAATACAGACATGGACATGGACGGACCAAACCAGCTTATTGGTGAAGGCGATTCTCGAGAAAGTAGTAGTTCTACTTCTACATCG